>JAQFYT010001010.1:0-19144 GCA_034694925.1 Ceratophysella denticulata
CTCAGATTCATTCTGTAAGGTTAGGTTAGGTTTTCCGAAACGCCCCTTTTGATATGCCTTACCTAACCTAACTAGAATTTATAAACCCAGCGGGAAAGACCATGTCACTCTGTGTACGTGGTACGATTATGATTTGTCAATTCTTGAAATTCAAATTATTTGATATTTTCAAGAAGTAAACATAATCAGTAAACAATTACAAGTGTCGACGCGACGGGCCATGCATGGTTGCCATGGCCGCGCCGGCTAGTCAAGAGTATGCTCCGTGAAGTACGGCAAGATTCCACTTGAGTCCGAGCATTTACTGGCTAGTTTAAGGTTGATCTTGAAATCCGCACCCTAAAACAGGAAGAACGGTTATAACGATTTTGCCCTTATTAGGTAATTGTTCAACTCAAGTGATGTACCATTGTAAAGGCAAAATGCCCCTCTTGAAATTGTGTCACTAGATAAATCACGATTATTGTTCTATTTATCGCTGAAAATCTAGTGTTCGTCTATCACAAAACATGTTTGATGATGATTGATGAGCTTTTGTTATAGTGTCAGAATAAGATCAGCTTTCTTAGTACTAGTACAAAGAAGTAGAATAGAATAGAATATGTAAAAAAAATGAGTGTGTTATATGTACTAATTCTGAACACACTTATTTCGCTTTCCGCCACCGCTATGATCTTAGTATTAACATTCAAAGACGCACTAGATTTTTAAACAAAGTCGAGTAAACAACATTTTCCGTACGACAAGCGTACGTTTGCCATTTAATGACTAGTTACGCATGGGTTACTTGGTCACAGCCGTCCACTCCGGTAAAACACACTACGGCAGGACTTGGACAGGACACAAAACAGGACTCTGGGTATAAAAGTTGGCTAAAGTACTCAGCCGGTGAGCCAAGGAAAGGCTAAACTTGGGCGAGTCATGATCATGAGTAATAGCAACTTGGACTCAACATCATAGGTGAGTCCTAGGAAATTGCAAAAAGGTGATTCCTATCTGTATTCCTAATATTTGGACTCGACATTTAATTCAGAAGCCCTCCTGTTGCGCTTGGGATTTTTTATTATGTTATGATACCGCAACCAAATATATGATGTGAGCATGAGTGTTCATGTTTCAAGCCCGTTACGTTCGTTCTACCCAGGGTATTTCCAGGACTTGTTTGGTGGCGCTTGCTCCTTAGGATAGGCCCGTTAGCCTTTTTTTCCTGCATCTGTGTCATGGGACGATTTGTTGACATTTCTGGCTCTTGTGCTAGCATACGACTACTGTTACCATACAGCAACAAAGAACATCGTTTGTGAATCGCACCAGTAAGCTAGCCAGAAATGTCAACAAATCGTCCCATGACACAGATCCAGTCCCATATGGTAAAAATCGGCTAATGGGCCTACCCTAAGAAGCACGCGCCACCAAACAAACATCGTCAAGGTACCCTGGTTCTACCAATTTGTTGAGCATACAGCGTCGACAGAAAAGGAGGGAGACAAGTCAGCAAACATTTGAAGTGTTATAATGCCACACAGTAGGTTAGTCTAGTGAAAATGCAGGAAATATTGACAAAATACTACTACGACGAAATATTAAGAATGGTCAGTCGGGGCCACGAAAGCAAAAATGCCTCCGAAGGCAAAACTGCCTCACCGGGCGGCATAAATGCATCCCTGGCCCGGGAGGCAAAATTGCCTCCATGTTTTGGTTTCCTAATCTGACGTGCGGGGTTCAGACTGCCTGACGTCTACAACATAAACCTAATACAGTACTAATACTGTATATCACTTCTCTGCTATACGCCCAAAGAGATCCGACTAGGCCGTCGTTACTGCCCAGTGTGTACGCATTAAAAATGGGATTTTCTCAGTCGATCGGCCAGCTGTGTATATAAATTCTAGTTAGGTTAGGCTTTTCGAAAGTCCTTAAACTTGCTGGCGTTTCGGAAAACTTAACCTAACTTTTTTGGATGAATCTCGGAACTCCCCTTTTTGCTACGTATTTACTGCTTTGTGCCCTTGATGGATGGGTTTTAGACAATTTAGTACGGGAGACATCATAATTGCATTTTTAGGATTTTTTTTGGCAAAATTTGTATATTCAAGGTGGCTAAAGTATTTTGGCTTGGTTTGGCCTGGATAAGGTGGGTTTACATTTTAAAAAATCAACAAGAATGTTTGGTCCGCCACTTTGGGGACGCGTCCCCGTAGTGGTAGCGGTAGCCCATAGCTACAATGGACTACTATTGTAGGTTAGGCTAGATGTCTCTTTGTTTCTATATAGGCTTCCGCTAGCAGTACGGGGACGCGGCCCAAACATTTTGGTCGTGTATTTTCAAATTAAACTCCCCTTATCCAGGGCAAAACCAACCAAAAGCCTTTACCCACCTAGTGTATATTATTATAGTATTCGTTTTCTCAGATCGAGAGGTGTCCGGATTTGTAATTCGTCAGTGCTCTGTGAAAAAATTTGTAGATAGTGGAGGCAAATTTGCCTCCCCGGAAGTCAAATCTGCCTGTACGATTTGAGTCTTAAGTAACCCTCCTCCGGGACTCAACATCTCTATTGAGTTTATTTTGACTTAAAGTGACACAGTGTTCCACAAATTAGGAACGATTCGGCAACGCTGCATGGAGGCAAATCTGCCTCCCGAAGCCTCCGCGGGAGGCAAAATTGCCTCCATGGCCCCGACTTATGGTACAATCAACATTATATTGACATCCATCCTGCAACTCAAAACCCACCCAACGTTGAGTCAGGTTCACTTATTGTGAAGCTATTTGAGGTTAGAGCTTATGACTTTAATATCAATGTTTATTTATCGAATGAACATAGTAACGTTATGGATTTAGCAGACATAAAAAGTATATCGTTTTAGTTTCTACAGTTTGTTTTGCACCTGTTCAAGTGGAGTTTTTTTTTATATTCTGTGGGTCGCTTATTGCTGGAATCACGAAATGCCTGAGCTGGAAGTTGCGGATTTTCCCCTAATTCACGAATATCATAAAAAGTTGTCCATAAGATTAGCACTGAACCAAGCTTTGTTTGGATATATAATATATCACAGGACGATTTAGCCAAATATGAGAACTCAATGTTGGCGGCACAGTTATGAAAGACCCTTACATTAAGATTTTCATAGCGCTGTGACAGTTCGAATCTAGGCCGCTATTTGGTCGCCACCCGTATTTCTAGTATGCATGCGAAAGAAATTTGGGAAGGAGTACGCTTTGGAGCCGTATGCTGAGTAGGGGGTGGTGAATACGGTATGGTGTGGTGTCTCTCCCTTTTATAAACACAAAACACAGTGTATTCCAGTCGTTTTTTAATTGCTAATTATTTAACTCATACATTTCTCAACTTACAAGGGTGTGTGAGGGCTTGTTGGAAAACTAATTTTTTAATGCACAACGCCTACTAAGTTAGAATTCCTAAAAGAAATTCCGCCGTCAATCCTTGTCCGCCATTTTGCTTTTGTGCGAATAAATTTTTTTTTAACTTAGTAGGCGTTGTGGAACAACTCTTCCGATTTCCAAAATGTCCACTTTCGCCCCGATCCGTTTAGAAATGACGGAGTTATAATGAGGACTAGCGCAGCCTTAAGGAATTAATAAAAGTTGCATATGGGGACTGTTAGTACTGTATTAGATAAACCGGCTGACCAGTTGAATTGCATGCACCACAGCTAACTTTTACGTGCAACATTCACTGCACATTACATGGTACAGGATGTCTGTACAGTACACAGGTTAGGTAGGAATCTCAGCTCATTGTTGCTCTTTGTATTCACATTTAACACAGGTACACATCTTCTCTTAAAGTTAGTATACCTGTAATCATCGGGTTTGCTATAGCTTTATCTTTACCTATGCACAGTAAGTACCGTAAAAAATTGAACTTCTGACTGACTCGAGAGATTCAGATATTTTCTCTTGTCTGTCAGTTCGAAATACCGGTTCAGGACACGGGGTAGAGTAATTAGTTTACTCCCAGTTTGCATTTAGGATCACCCAGATTTTAGTTCAGACAAATAAAAGTTAGTCTGGCTTTAATGTTAGTCGTATTGGAAAACTGTTGCTTTGATTGATCGTTTATTTTAATACTTTGTTAAAATGGTACAAAAGGTGTCTTGGTTTACAATTGCCTACCTCTGCGTACACTATTATTTCGCTAGACTTCGTCGAATAATTTTTGGTCTAGCAGAACGACATGAACAAGATATCATTGGTCGGACCGTGGTCATCACGGGGGCTAACAGTGGACTTGGAAAAATGACAGCATTGGAAATGGCCAGACGTGGAGCTACCGTGGTACTTGGTATGGAAGCATATTATACGCGATTGGTCTGTATGAAATTAAGTGGTGTCCCGGTTTAGGTTGTCTGTTCATTTAACCACACATTTTATTTCATAACCTGACGTTAGGTACCTATCTGTTATTTTTCTAGCTTGTCGTAATCAGGTCTTAGGAAAACGGGCTGTGGACCACATTAAGGCGCAAACTGGATCGAATAATTTAGTAAGAAGACAAAAGTGTATCTTGAAACAATACTGCGTGATTTGCGAACCGTAACCATTTTAAAATATCTTTGCAAACGCAGATCCTAATGGAGCTGGATCTCGCAGACCTGGATTCTGTACGGACGTTTTCGGTAACCGTACAGAAGCAATTTCCAAAAATTGATATTTTGGTCAACTGTGCTGGAGTATTTGATACAAGTGGGAAGATAGAATATACCAAAGATGGCTTCGAAACCCACTTTGGAGTGAATCATTTGGGACACTTTCTGCTCACTAATTTACTGTTGAGTAATTTAAAATCTAGTGCTCCGAGCAGGTAACAAGTAAAAAATACAACATTTTACCTAATTATTTTATTCAGATTTTCATTTCGATTTTCATTTATTAACCAATATATCAAACTCTATTCTTCTCCCAGAATTGTTACAGTGAGCTCCACTGCCGCAGTACTTGAAGAATTAGATTTGACTGATTTGAATTTCAAGAAGAATAAGGGTGATTCTAGTTATGGATTTTTCTTTGGAACCATGTTCGGACGGGCTTATGCCACTTCCAAATATGCCAATAATTTATTTTCCTATGAACTCGGACTTCAGCTGGCTGGAACGGGAGTCACAACCTATTCACTGTGTCCCGTACGTGACATTATACAAAATTCAATGTATTTCTAACCTCAGCTTAGCACTTCATTGAGCAATTTCGTTGATTTTATGATATTTCCAGGGAATCGTCGATACTGATATATTTCGAAGCCAAAATCCAATCAGGAAGTTATTCACAAATATATTGCTGTTCCTGGCCGGTCTTACCCCTGAACAGGTACCAAAAATAAATATTAAATTGATTCAGCGGTCCATTTACTAAAACGTACAGAGTACAACAGTCAACGGTTTGAATTTATTTCATTTAGGGCGTGGAGACGATTCTGTACTGTGCTTTGTCCAAATTATGTGCTCATGAGACTGCAAAATGCTACGAATTCAGTGCGATTCACAAGTATGGAAATAGTCGAAATAACAGAGATCTGTCCAAACGCTTGTGGGAGGAATCTGCAAAGCTTGTTGGCTTGAAGAGTAAAACGAATAACAACTAATGGTTGATGTTGATCAAGTATTGTTCACTTATATAACCGGTTCTAATATCGCATTTCTGTTCTATATAATGTTAATTATGTAGCGGTTTCGTTGGATTCGATCGATGTTATGTATTATGTACTGTTGGTATAATGAGGAGTTATGTATCCCTAAAATTAGCAAAATATTCTGTGTAAATCATAACTTGGCTTTTAATTACGCATTTTGTCGCAAATTCAATCCGTATTGGGTTGGAGATTAGTGTTTAATTTAATCTAATTTAATTCTCGGTAATGCAGCTATGGAAGCCGCTAAGAACACCGTATTTGTTGTTACAAACATTTTAATATTCAAACCTCTACCAAGCTTCAGGAATAAAGGGTCAAAGCAAAAGCAAATTAAAAATTTCGTTCAGTTTACTTACTCTTCTTAAGCTAAGTAAATAGGAAATTACGTCTAAGCCATTGTGAGAGGGCCAAAGGCCGTAATAATTTAGTCATTCATGAGCTTCATGAGCATGAATTCGTATAAAGGGACCAAACAAGGAAGCTTTAGCTGTACAGATATGGAAACTGTGAGCCAGAAGAACTTCTACACCACGGCCTCGATGTCCACTACAAGTTCCATCTACAATGGTAAATGTAAGCTGTTTCCAATGCCTCCGAGTCCAAGGGCAGTGAAGCGGAACAAATCGCCGAAACGAAACGCCGCACCGCTCTGGGACTTTGACCCTTTCGTATACCGTGTGAACGATGGGCAAGGCGTGGGTCCCCTGAATCCTATGACCATTCTGCATGAAGTTTTTCATGAGCGGGGTTGGAAGGAATTCGGAAGTGAGGAGCTCCGGATTTTCAAAGGAAATCTCATGGGATGGAATATTTGCTGGCGGACCAATTTTACAAACCCAATGACGCCAAGGTATTCATGACTTTTCATAATTTTGGAACAATCCTATGATGGTCTACAGATAGTCACCAATGACATGACTCGTATTTCTGCTAGATCAATGTTTACCTGGCAATTCACCAACTCGATCCCAAGGGCCATTGGATTTTGCAACAAGGACTATTTGTCCCGCTACGTTCAGTGCATGCGAGAGGTCTACGGAAGTATTTTTGACTTCAGTCCAATCTCATTCAGCGTCCCGCAGTTCTTGTGGATGCTCGAAGTGGAGCACGATGGAAGATGTGGGAAGCTCAATGATGGGAAGGACTACATTTCCAGAGCCCGGAACCTGCTCCCAGTGACCCCTCCTCCAACCGAAGACCAGGTCGGAGATGGGAATGTGAATGTGATCAAACACGTCCCAGTCTGGATTAGTAAACCCGTTGGAAAGAGCCAAGGTCGTGGAATCCAAGTCTTCAGCGAAATAAAAGATATGGAAGACAAGGAAACGCCATCCGTGGTCCAAGAATACATCCTTCGCCCACTCCTCATTGCTGGACACAAGTTTGACCTCCGGATCTACGTCGTGGTCGCCTCGGCCTTCCCACTCTCCATCTATGTCTACCAGGAGGGACTCACGCGCTTCGCCACTGAGAAATATGACATCACGAACCTCAACAACGTCTATTCCCATCTCACCAACGTTTCCATCAACAAGCTGAATCCGGAGTATGAGAAGGACAAGGACTTGATTGGCCAGGGCTGTAAGTGGGACTTTCGGCGACTGCGACAGTATTTGAAGGAGCAGAACTGTGATGACTGGTACATGTGGCAGCGGATTACGTCCATCATTGTCTTGTCACTCATTGGAGAGGCAAATCGTGGAGGGTACGTCCCGTATACGAAGAATTGCTTTGAGTTTCTGGGCTATGACATTTTGTTGGATGCGGACTTGCGACCTTGGCTTCTTGAGGTCAATCATTGTCCTGGACTCAATGGGGATTGTGATGTGGATTTTAAGGTCAAGAATCCCATGCTTCATGATTTATTCAACCTTCTTGGACTCCCGTGTTTGGGTACGCTGGAAATACTATTCAATTACTTCAATCTAATACTTTTTTATTGTAATTACTTGTTAACATTTATTATTTTTGAATCTTAGCTCCGGGAAAGCCAGAGACAGCACGCTGCTCTACAGCCGGACGCCCTGAAACTGCTCGATCAGTTGTGACTCCGCCTGAGTTCAAGACGACAGTAAACCCTATTATGCTCATGGAACAATGCTTCACTAAACATCGTGAAACTCAAGGATTTAAGTACCGACCAGGGCAAAACCTTCGAAATCGAATGATGGACACGACAGCAATTTACACCCAAGACCTGGCCAAGTGTTCTCGACCTATTACTGCTGATTCGAGTAAACCCAAGAAAAAGAAACCAACACGCCCAAATAAGAGAATTGACGAAACCATATCCTCGAAAGACGGTCGACCTTACAAGCCGCGAGATTGGACTAAACCCATCAAACAATGCGGGGGTTGGGTTCGAGTCTTTCCATTTGACGAAATGACCACGGAACAATGCAAGGGTCGACTTGGATTTGATGTCCAGCTCATTGTGAATCGGGTGTACCAATGTCTCAAAAATGCTCGGGATATTGCCTCGGACCGCCCTGGACACACGGATGATTTCTACAGTACAGCGTACAAATCAGTGGCCAAATTGACGACCGAGGTCTGGCTTCCCCCTGTGGCGCCGCCAACGGAGAAATGGGAATCTAGGATTCTTATCCCTCCGCCAGCATCTCCTGTTTCAGTTTACAAACAACCCTGCATTAGCCAATATTATGAACCAAAGTAAGGCTTACAATATTTATGAATTCATTATAACCAAATTAAGCTGGGCGAAAGTTAGAAATTGTATTAAAATCTGGTTATATGTATGAACGTACAGCAAAGTTTTTCTCAATAAAAATTTAAAATACCTATACACGTGTAAAAGTTTATATTCACTTCAACTCAATCGTTTGTATAAAGCTGTCCCGATGTTTTAAGTTATTTTATTGGAATCGACGTTTAGAAAAAGTCAGGTTTAAAAATACTTTTCCTACGTTCTGTAGTGTTGATTTCCTGTTGAATTTCTACATATCTTATGTCTGGGCGGCAATAGACACCCGTGCGGGAGTCCAACGGACGATACAAAACGCTGAGGTCCGGCAGGATCAAATAGCATTCAATATTTAAAACACGGTTTAAATAATCTACTTAGGTACCTACCTATTCAGCCGACAATTAGCTGTTTAGTTGTTTGGCTTAGCCGCTCTCACGCGATTGTATCTTGGCTTTGCCTGCTATTGGTGTCAGCCAAGGTGCTTACACTAGTAGTTTGTCCTCCAACGAGGACAAACTTCTAGTGTAAGCACCTAAGCTAAAACCCTTGGTGGTATCAATAATCAATTGAGTAAAATGAGTCTTTCAGAATTGGGTAAAATGAACATTGCGTGAAATGAGTTTTTCCTTTTGGAAGATTTGAATTATTTATTGCGGGTATTCCTTAAACTATCCGTTTGTAATTTGTATCCGTTTGTAAAACCCAGGCACAACAGTTTAAAAATCGTGTTACGTCCTAATCAAACCAAATTCTACTTGGGTATGCTGGCAGCCAGGGTGTTCCCAAATAAATCCAATAAATAAATAATTTAGATTATATCATTGGCCAAAAGTTGAATAGCGTGACGACGCCAAGTTTCTGACGTTGAGTTTCCGTGAGTGCTACAAAAGTTCTTTATACCTTTCCCATTTACACAGGGTTGTTACTATTAATATTAACAAAATAATAAATAATCTACTCTACGTAGGTTCTCAACATATCTCATCTCAATCTCGATATCTTATTACGAAGAGTATGTTCACAATTCTGGTGGGAATACTTTCATGGTAAGTGGACGAGTTTTTACTTGAGCCAGACGAATAGATTAGACACGCTAGCGTTCAGCCAAATAGTCTGCAGATTTACCACTGGAAACTGAAATTCCCGTTGAGTGGTACAATTCAGATCTGGAACTTACCCGTGTTCTCATGGGTCAGAGTAGGTGAGTTAAGTCTTTAGTCTTTTTCTGCTAACCTTCAGCCGCGGACTACAACGACGAGAGGTCCTGACACAAAATTCAACAATCCTAAATCCGTTGGATCATTGGTTATTTGTCAAAATGCGTTTGGTCGTTGTGCTGGCCACAATATTGCTACACGTATCAATGATAAGCAGCGTTGAAGCCCTGAAATTCGGCATTGAAGGATACGAGCATTGCCTTTTCCACATGGTTATCTCGGATGTTAATCTTCGAGGAACGAAAACGGACTTAGTAGAGCGTGTCTTGGCAGAAAATCAAGGCGGTCAGCATTGGACGGTCTCAGTCCTCCCGCCTCATCTGAGGCACGGAAGATACTGGTTAAAATCATCCTTGCAGTTCGTGGAGCGCTGCTCGGTCGGTTTCCTGTTTCATTCAGAAGAGTGTTTGAGAAGAAACATGTTTAAGATCTTCGGGAGTCGCCTCTACGATGTCAACAATGTGTTTATCCTAATGCTGGAAAATCAGCCAGATTGTTTCGGAGTTCCAAGAGAAGATTATGGACTGCCCATTCCGGCATCAATGTTCCGTATCATGTTCTCAGCAGGGCGTTGGTTCGCACAAGGTGACTCCCTATGTAACACTTGTACTCCACAGTTCAGGACAGTCCCACTGCCTCAGGCAGCAACGCAAAGGATCCTCGAAATGGTACAGTTCTCTGCTGCAGTCAAATCCCAGTCCATCGTGCCTGTAATCCTTGCATACGGGAAAGGAGTAGAAGCAAGTGTGGATGCTAGTGCATTTGAGGTAAATTCTTGTCGATTTCTGTACACTATGCGGGAAAACACTAATCCATTCCAAATTGGTTGCACGGCAAAATATATATTCTTCGAGAATGCTGCGGCTAAGCTAAATGCTAGTACTAAATTAAAACATCCCGACTCAGGCGGATACCATCACCATCCTTTTTACCTCCACGATCCCTTCCTGTTGGGTGGCCATTTCTTAGCAATTGCAACGATCAACTGGAGAAACTATGAATACCACTCATTCTTTAAGTGGGAAAATTTGATGTACCAGCAAATCCTCGTCGGTGAGGCCGAGAAAGCTGTATACTGTGCTCAAAAAAAGAAGGAGGTGTTAACATACATGTTCTGGTTGGTTCCGTTCGATTGGGCCTCTTGGACTCTGATCGGAACGACTTGTCTAGTGCTGAGTGTGCTGTTGAAAGGTCAGTGGTTTGAGGTATTGAGCATACTCATGCGTCAGTCGTGTACTATTCTTGAGAAGCAGAGAATTCTAATCCTCTTCATCCTCGCTGCCATCGTGTTCACGTACGGCTACGAAGGCGTCATTTCCAGTTCCCTCACAGCTCCACAAGCGTTCATAATCTTGCCAACATTCAAGGACCTTCTACTCCGCGGATACAAAACCTTCATCCCAATGGATACAGCAAAAGAAGTCCCAGCATGGTTTCAAAACATATTAAAGGAAACGAACCTAACTGTAGACCAAATCAGACCAGATATCAACTTACCCGACAGTGCAAAAGCAATTTGTGACGCATTCTCGATGTGTAATTTCACCTATCTATATTCCGCATCAGGCGCAGATACAGTAGTAGTTGATTTGAATCGCTTCTTTGGAAGTTCTGGAGTGCGCTGTCACTTAGCTAAGGAAATCATTGAGGGAATGCCGTGGGTCGATAGGTTTACAGGACCCGGTCAAATTGATATCGGACGCTTTGAGAAGTACCTCATGGAATCGGGCATACTCGCTATGTACGAGAAAACCGAAATCGACCTCCAAAGATTCCGAATGGGTCGGGTATTGGAAGGACAGGAACGTCTGGACAAACTCCCGGTCGCTTTCCAGCTTGGAGATTTTCGAATTCGGTCAACATTTATTGTGTGGGCAACACTTCTAGGATTCACTCTTCTTGCTTTCATGAAAGAACAAGTTTACGTTAGTATTTCGAGTATCAAGTCATTTTTCGAGAATGCATCCATTTCGAATTGTTTTGCCCGATTACGTATTAGTCTCGTGATAAAGTTTGCCAGAATTTCAGAATTATTGCGTCGTATCAGAAAGGTGACTGAAGATGAGCGATATGGAATTACGGTGTACAACTACTTGGTCGAGTTTTGCAAAAGCATAATTGTGTAAGTGTTTGTATTGTGATTCCTCTGCACGCACTGGCACTTGGATATGCGATGTGACCACAATCTTTTTTTAAACATAATCATAAAGTGATTTATTTAAACTGACACAATCTTTATATATAGTTATTGTGTTTTAATACTAGGTGTTCAAAACGGGGATTCAGAAATATCCGATGGAGGCGGACAACCCGGGTCATCGGGTTGGACTCCAGAGTAAACCTGCCTGCTCTGAAAAGGCGACGCATAACGAATGTTTCTGATCTGTCTGATAATTAAGAATCCTCACAACTTGTAAAAACCTAATTCTTTAGGGTTAATAAATAAATAAAAAATAAATAAATAAATCAAATCTGCCTATTGCACGATGCAAATAAGCCTCGCAAGCATTGGGGGTTTGGGGGTCATATACTGGCAGACACTGCGGATTTTCATCGAAAATCAAAACAAAAAATCTCCACTTTAGCACTCTAGGTTTAGCACTGCTAATTGTCAAGATAAATAAATATTCTACTTCTTTAGGTTGAAACAGAACTATGTACAAAATTAGGCTCGACGACAGTTAGTATTTGTGATAGAATCAGGTTATAAATAAGAACGCACAAGTTTTTCGCAATAAAAATTCAATATATATGAGTCCAAGTTTGTATTTATTTCAATTCAATCAATTGCTTAAACTTGCTGATATTGTGTATTGGAATATTATGCTGAAATCGACGTTTAGAAGAAGTCAGAATATATGTCCTCTATACTCGGTAATGGACGATACATGGCAACAATACAACTCCGACGTTTGGTAGTATTAATTTCCTTTTCAACGTCGACGTATCTCATGTCATAGCTGCAATATCCACCCATATGGAGTTTGAAACGAACAATCCAGGTCTGCAACGGTAAATGGTGTACAAATAATTTTTATTGAGCTGTAAATGAGCAGTTCTTAATTTGAATTTCTGAAGTATTTGACGCAATTTCGCTTACGTTTGAATCGTCCTCATGAACACTAATGAATTTCAACTCAATGCGAATTCCAGGAATTACAATTTCTCGAAATCTCTGTATTGCCGTATCAGTCCATGGAAATCCGCCCGGAATGTTATCAATTTCACATTTCTGTGTCACCATACGGTAGTCCAAAAAAGCTCGACTCAAGTAGCGAATTCGGTTTAATGGAATTTCACACTTAATTCCTTCATCAATGAGGAGCACCTTTGAATAAGAATTATTTAAGCTTCTAAATAATATGCGAATCATCGACGGCATGCAAAAAAATATCGTTTGAAAACGATTCTGAATCGAAAGTTTGCTCATGCAAATTTACATTGAAGACTTCGCCTTCAGCCTCAAGGGCCATATCCTTTTCCTTGTCAACGGAAGCTGCAAGGATCTCAGCTCGGTGCCAACATTTTTCGGTCGACAAGATAGCCACCAATAGTCCGGGAACAAGAAGCGTTACTTTCGGAATTCCATAGTCTGGAGATGAATAGGTGTCACTGAAAATCATGGATTAAATATGTTAGACGATTCCAAAACAAAATTTGCCTTGTGAGGCGCCCATTCGATTTTTTTTGCAAAACTAAAGATAATGCTATATATTTACTCAATTGCCTCTTCCAGTCGTTCCTTTTCGCTACGATCCCGGAGCAGGGTAACATAGAAGTCATCTGGAGTGTTTACAGCTTGAATACTTGCCAAGTAGCTTTTACCGCTATTTTCAATGGGTCTAAGCTGTTCCGGTCTTTCACCTGGTTGAACAAATTTCACGGGAATTCCATCTTGAGTTTTGGGATCCATTCGTGTCACTTGTCCATTCGTATCCACTTGGTATTCGTATTGAGTTCCGTCCAAGGTTGCTTCCCATTCCCCATCAGTGCTTAAATCGCTTTCAAGAACGAATACTTCGGATTCACTAGTTTCCGATTCTGAGTCACCGATATTGAGATCTTCGAGGTTAATTTCTTTGTCAAAATATTCCCGCGGGCCAAAATCCGTCGCCGGCATGTTCAATAGCCCAATTAACACGGTCTTGGATATTCGCACCGTATGCTCTCGAATTTCGAATTTAAGGCACTAACTGATGAAATTAACTGATAGTAGGTAGTATATTGGAGGTAAATCGTTTATCAGATTTTGAGAAAATTATAAAGATAAACATAATTTAAAATTTGTTAAATTAAACAGATGGAATATTACAATATACACCTTGCTGGTATACCAACGTTAATTGTGAAGCCAGTATTTTATCGTTGCACTAAATCTTCTATCTTCTAGGATGCAATATTCTGATGGGTTAAACTTAAATAGCACCCGGCGTATTTATTAGGTACTTGAAATATATACGCCGGTGAGAAATATACCCTGTATTTTTGTCAACATATATAAAATTACTGTAATGTTTTGAAAATGTCGGACTGTGTATACGAGAACTCAGAAAACGAATATAATTCTTTTCATCTGGAGCCTACAAATTTTTTGGTTTAGCTTTTCTTGGAAATAGGAAGGACAAGTTCGAATATGGGGTATATATATACCTATACAGTTACGGCCATACTGGACGGTCAAGGGTCATTCTCAGTCTCTGCCAGAAGTGGAGAAGCAACGGAATGCTCAGCATCTGACAACATGCCAATTGTTAACAATCAACAAAATATTCAAAGGCGAAAGGTCAGGTCACGTTTCTTATTGTTAGACTCGGATCCATCGGTAGGGACCCTATGAGGGTATTTCTGCAAAAACAGACTAAACAGTGTTTTTGCTCATCAACGTATTTTTAACGGAGTATTCAATCATTCAGATTTGTGGGAGTCCCTTTGTAGTATCAAGTAAACGTGTAAGCTAATCTTATAATGGCTGTTGAGAATTCTTTTAAGTGTGCTGTTGCGTTATAGGATAAACGCTTCCATAAAATCGTAAAATTTAGCTTAGCAGGGCTTATGTTGTGTTTTACTAAGCTAGGATACAAACCCTTAAGCCGATTTCTCTTAAAATAAAATCGAGTATTTGCCGTGTAAAATCTGGAAAGAGAAAGTCATTGTACTCCGAAGCAAGGCATGGATGTGAGATGTGACTGCGTGAGGCTGCTGGATGAAGGAAGGAGAGAAAATTGGTTTGATTCAATAGTGTGTGGATGCGGTGTTATCCCATTAGTGAAGGGGGAAAGTCCATTAATTTAATGACGGGATGAGGAGAGGATCAGGTAACGCACTCGGGCCCGCGTTGCCAGGGCAACGCCGTCTCCCTCCCTCCGCATGTTGACACAGACCCCGCTCCAAACAGACAACCTCCAACCAAAAAAACCTCAGAACAGATAACAGAATGCCAAATTGGACGGCACAGCGTCTCGTGTAATTACTCGTACGCCGTAGGACTCTCGCTCAGCCTTCCTGAATTAATCACTGGTTCCATTATTTCTGGAACCTCATTCCAACCCTGTCAACTCTTTCTAGAGGTACCAACCACACAGTGCTAAGCTAATGAGGATTTACTCTCGTCTATTTATGTGTACTAAAATAGTTACAATTCTAAAATACAAAATCGGGAAAACGCAGGAATTGGGGGTATAATCCTAGTATAGGGACTCCTCACCGATTTCAATGAGCGATACGGCGTTGGAAAGCCCTTGATGCGTACATTACTAGAAAAATATTCATTTTTGGGGGAAACACCCTTAAGGGTCCTTAAGGGTCTCTAACTAAATGTCAAAAGTTAGGTATATTGCTATGGCACTTGCTATAATTAGACATGACTACCCCCAATTTGGGTGTAAACAAGCAAATCAAGACACTCAGATTTCAAAAGATGCTAATAACTAAGCCTAGCCATGGGATAAAGCCCTCTATGTACTAACCCGTGGCAGACGTGGATGTTATCCAGACTTTTGGAGCACCCGACAGGCATCCGGCTTGTTTGGGGCCGGCGAAGCCGGGGGCCCCAAACAAAGGATGCTTGGAGGGTGCGGGACTAGCGGAGCGTCAATAGTAATGTCGGTGCCAATAATTATTTTGGGGTAGCATGGGGGGTATTACAGGAGTTGGGGGCAGCATGGGGGGTAGTACAGAGGGTCTGGGGGCAGCATGGGGGGTAGTACAGAGGGTCTGGGGGGTAGTAGGCAAAACTTTCTCCATGCTACCCCCTTTGACCACCAAATCCTTACTCCAACCCTTCTGTGGGCTCCCATGCTTGATTTATCCAAATTATGTGTCTCCGGAAATTCTACCAAAACTAACCCGCAGCCGCGACTTCACCTGTATGCAGTTACGTGAAAGGTTAGTTCTTTCATTTTTGGTATGATATTTAGTACCATGCTATTAAAGAAATGTTTAAATATTACCAGAAGGATCTTGGCTGACTAACGGAGCTGCTTTAACGTAATCGTTGAATACCAGGGGTGATTTCAGCTTTATCAGTGAAATGTCGTTTGCTTTAATTATGCGCTAGTAAGATTAAAAAAGATTGCAGTGTAGTCAAATGTTTTAAGAGACAAATTATGTGGGATGAAGGATGATTGATGACTAGCAAGACACTCCGACTCCGTTCGGCACCTTCAAACACAGTGAGATCATGTTCTCCGGCAATAATTTCGTAATCCTCAGCTGGATACACGGTGCAGTGGGCAGTTGTAGCGTTATAGGAACTATACATGTAGAATTATTTTATTCAACATTTTACTTACATATGGATTTGAAGGTTCTTGTGCAATAGTTGAATAAACTTACCGATCCATTGAGAATTAAGAATGGTGGGTTGACCCAGCTATTTACATTAATAAATAATACCGTTTTGATATTAACTCGGGTACACTGAGAAAAATAAATTCATTATACAAAATACTTACCAACGGCAACCCCAAGAACGTACAAAAATACAATTAACTTCTCCATGATTAAATGCTACCAATGTACTGGAAAGGCTAACAATTCTGAAACTGCTACTTACCAATAATGTATCCATTTTTGCAGACGCCAGCCCTTCGCGGCAGAGATATTGTGACATTGCATTTTCCCAAGCCACTTTACTAAATACTTTTGCAACTGGAGCATGCTCGGTCACGTAATTCAAGTTTATAGCGTAGTAGGTTCCGATACGCTTCATCTAATGTTATATTTATTTTTCATACCACATACACGATTGACATATTCTTTTGAATTACCTGTTATCTGCGGATTAGATTTTGCACATCCTGTGGAATCCCATTCATTTTACTGGATTGAGAGATAAATCAATAGTATGCAACCAACCCACAAAGAACTATCAAATTGACGATTAAACATATTGCATACGGTCCAAATGGACGGTACACAATTTAGGGTAATGCGCGCCTCAGTAGTTATCTAACATATTTTTAGAATAACCGTTCTCAAAAATTTATTTGGGTGAGATGAGACCAGTTTTAGTAATTGGTTGACACTGATCCTGATCTGGCACTGATCACTGATCTAGCATTTTTGGATTTTATTTCATACTTATTAAAAACATGTACAATATTGCCAATAGTTTGCAATATACAATATTCGTTACTTACTCTTCCTAATTTTACGAAACAATAAGAAACAGCTAATTAAAGAATACGTTACTCACTAATTTACAACATTAGGATCAATTATAGCATCATTCCTAATGAGACACAAGCTTCCATAACAAGAAGTTTTATTTAATTAATAACTACCACATTAATATTTACTTAGATGCTATTCCATCATAAAATATAAGGTAAACGACCTTGCCAACAAAGGGTATTTCCGGATAGATACCAGGGCCAGGGGTCAGCCGGGTGTTACGGGTGATAAAAGCCGGTACGGAAATCAAGTTCAGACAAGCATGAATACCAGTACAAATAGATGGGATATAATTACTTAGCAGATTACAATATAATTTCATTTTCCTTACTAGCTTTACTGGAATTTTTTGCATACCTACCTAAACTAACATAATTTTAGCTGGAACTGGAAAGAGCTTCATTATGCAGGCTATTAGACCACTGCTTATAAAATATAAAATTCCGCACCGTGTAATGAGTTTTACAGGTATGCTATCCATATTTAACTTGTAGCGACTGCTTTTAATTGTAACTTATAAATAAGGCAGCGGCATGGTTGATTGGCGGGCAGGTGAGTACCTACTAAATCCATCTACTGAAAATCTCATGTTATAATAATTCATGTTACAGACATTCCACAGGACGCACATTGCGTTTCCCGTACATATAGAGGAGCAAATCTGCTGATCCAAATCATGGAATAACTCAGGCTCGAAAAGCTTTGAAGTGAGTAAAAGTGTTTATTGCAGACGAGGTGAGTTTGATTAATAAATATGGAACTTATAGTGAGACGTTTTATAAATCCTGACTTGAAATTTATAGGTGTCACTGTGTGGCAGTCATATGTTTGGATATATTGACCCGCGATTGCGGGTAATAGCGATTATAGTTAATAATAGTTAATACCGATTGCGGTTAATAGCCAGGAAACTTTGGGCGGGTTCTCCTATATTTTTATGGGAAATTTTAGCTATGTTGTGCGCTCTGTACTCGGTACACTGGCAACAACAATAGCAGCGTGTCCCTAGGCATCTCGGAATAATTTGTCTCCATCTTCAGAAACGCGTTTAGTAATTCACTTGGATTATTTGTTGGGATGCAATCACGGAAGGCTGGGAATTTCGAGTAGTTATACAAAATCGAACTTTGTAGATCTCGTTTCACATGATTGTGCATGTGGTTGTAGGCTCAGGCCATTCTTCCATGTACTTGTCGTACAATCCGTTGAATTGTAATTCGGATTTGAAATCGAGCAAGCTTCGTATTTGCTTCTTAAGAGCTGCCAAATCTGCCAAATCAACTTTACTCCTAATTATAATCTTCATTATTAGGTGGATCACCAAATTCGAGCGACGGTGATGCTGTAAAAACCTCAGATAGGATGAAAAGAGGCATGAACGGCTATTGTTAGAATATAGGATAGTTCTGAACTTAAGTCAAACATCTCATTAGTGTGAAAATTATTGGCGAGCTTACAAAGCGAGTTATTCTGGGTTTGATCGGCTGCTATAGATTTAAGGAATTCCCAATTGCATAATATCAATAGAGGACGGGTCGGAAATGTCCGACCAAACCAACGGATCCGAGAAGAAACGAGTCAAGAACGGATGTTCGGGTTTGTTTCGTATATTATAGGCTAAATCTCTGTTTACAACCCTCTTAATTTACACCTAACTCTGTGTTACAAATAGTTTCTGGTAACCCCCTCTTCTGTAATAGTTAGCTTATTATTATGGAACATTCTAGCGTAAGTGTGTATTCTATCCTGTGTAATATGTAGTCTAACCTAACCTTAATGTGTACTGTGTACACCACATTGACACTTACCACATTCTATAACCCATGACTCATTTACCATACACCTTACCTTCCTCTGTGGCTTGTGTGCATCTCAGCATGCGGCAGAGTATGGG
>JAQFYT010001011.1:0-19141 GCA_034694925.1 Ceratophysella denticulata
ACTTGTTTACAGGACGTGACGGACGGTCGCACGCTCGCACGCTCGGATTATTCTCTACGATTTTAAGTTTAAGATGTTATTATTATTTACATTCATGCTTTTAATTCACTCTACTTGCAAATAATTTTATTACTTATCCGAATATGATGAAAGAAGTACACGCGTTGAATGTGTTCAAATTCAAAGTTCGTTTGCTAATTAGCATTTGGTTGATCCACTGTCTATTCTATGTATTGTAAGTCATCGATGGACCTTCTCAATGAAGAAGTCCGTACATGTTGTCTACGATTAAATATGTACGAATATGTTAAATGTCGGTTTAGATTTTGACACCGGACGCCTGTCCTTCCTAGAAATCTGGCTCAAGAATGACAGCCCAATGTTAGGTAATCATACGAAATCCTTTTGCAAGCAGGTATTGTACGCGTGTACGATGGAAGATCGAGTTAGACGTGTAATACAGTGGGCTACATGAGAAACGCGTTCAGATTCTTAAATAACAGTAGTGGACAGGGCTAGGAACTTTAGTAATTTCGTAATGATGTAGTGGAAGCCTGAATAAAAGATTGTAAATAATCGCAAATTGCTACAAAAAATTTGATTACGAATTTCCTACAAATTGAAATTATGAAATTGAAATTAGTTCATACAAGGCGTGATTTCTTGGGTAAAACATATACATAATTACTGTAGTAAGTAATCGGATGAAGACGAGACTTGCAGACACTTCGCCTGATAGAATCCACGCAGGTAGACGACGAAGACTTCGTTTGACCTGGTTAGGTAAAAGGTTAGCTGAAGAGTTTTAATTAAATCTAATCTCAAATCCGGAATGCATGTAAGGAGTGAATCGTGTCTGACTGAAAGGAAATCCTGAGAATACGACGACGATGCCGGTCTTATCCATCGCAGTCATCTCCCCGTTTACACACATAACCACCACCACTTCATCCAGTTTTAATGTTCAATGTTCAATCTCCGTCGTGCCTCGGCCCGGTGTCCACGGAAATCGAGACCCGTTCATTATGGTGTTTAGGTGCTTACGCAAGAATTTTAATTCATTCACTGGTCTGGTCTCAGGTTGAGACGAACCAAAGGCCTCATTCATTATCGACTCGAAAATTGAAATCATAACAAGGGGTTGATCACATCTTAATAATAACACGCAGGTTGGACGTAGGACTATTGGTAAAAGGGTGCGTATAGGAAAATGAATTCTTGAGTCAAACTCTGGTTGACCTATGGCGTTCTTGGTCAAATCGACCTCTGATATTCGGCTTTGTCGTTTGGACTTTGAAGATTTCTATGATCAAGGATTAATTGGTGTTCTCATAACCGGATACTATTGGACAAATCCAACCGCCTCAAATCCGGCATCATTTTGCTACCGTTTCGTTGAAAGTTCACATTTTTTTTCAAACAATAGGGAGCAATAGTTTAACACTGCGCGTAGAACCGAATTAGAAAATTATCATATTACAGCACTAAATTTACATTCAGTGGACCGCGCTACAAAATATGCAGACCTGATTCAACAATTACGAAAAGACTTGGAACCTACTCATGAATCATTCAAGATGGGATCGAGAAAGTAAATAGCTCGATAATACAGGCTGATGTAAACCCAAGGGTTTTTTAAAGATAATATGCTTGTTAGAACATTCAGGCTTGTTTCATATAGCCCATCTGAATTTTAAGATAGAAATAGTTGATTTGAAAAGGGGTTGGCCATATACCATGTGTAGGTACGTTACCTGGGATTAACTAAGCGTCGGTCGGTGTATTAAAAGTATATGTTGGATTTGGATACGCTGAAAAACTTTGGCACGACTCTGTCCCCTTCTTCCGCTCCTTTTGGCTCCCGTGGTTTCCAATCTGATCCTTGAGAGAAGAAGCTCTTCTGGTTGGCAGTTTTGGCAGGCGGAGATCACGATCTTGGTGTGGGCGTCGTCGTTGTTCAACCCCGGCTTTCGTCTTGACACGGACATCGACACAGGCTAAGAAGGAACCAAATATGAAACTCAGGTGTGTGGCTTATGGGGTTTGACATAGGGAGGGTGCTCCCAGGATTGAAATTTTGAGGTGCTTTACCGAATGCCGACGTTTACTACCTATATGAATTACAGTAGCTGCTTGTACATATAGCAAATTTCGAGATTTGAAACATTTTACCCCTTTAACAACT
This sequence comes from Ceratophysella denticulata, assembly GCA_034694925.1. Taxonomy (NCBI): domain Eukaryota; kingdom Metazoa; phylum Arthropoda; class Collembola; order Poduromorpha; family Hypogastruridae; genus Ceratophysella; species Ceratophysella denticulata. Next base: position 2,186 of record JAQFYT010001011.1, read on the forward strand.
TTTTCTCAAAATGATTTTTGATTTCTGAAGACGTTTTAAATCTTCGATCAATTTAGCGGTACAACGTAACAGCGCGAAGCCACAATTTACCGGTTTATCAAAATGTTAAATATATTAGCTTTATCTAATGCACCTGTACGATTTTTTCTAATTTAAGTAAAATCTAAATGCCTAAAATCTTTCGACAATACAATTATGAACTGTAAATTCAAAAAATTATTGTGTCATGAAGACGCTACCCCTTCTCAAAAGCATGATGAATGATTGTAGGTCTTCTTCGTCACCAAATGTTGAGTATACGGAACAGGTAAGTTATGAACACTGTCAGAACTGGTCAGAACGATCATTTTGCTACATAGGAAAACGAAAAGGGACACAGTCCTCGTCATCATCATCAGTGCGATACATGATGATAAGTGTCTCCTCCGAGCTGTTGTGGTTTAAGGACAAGAAATGCCAAGCCAGTGAAACCGAGCCGACACAAGTTCGACAGTGCTGTAACAGCGTACGTTGTACGTTCCTGATTCCGTATCAAGCTTCGACGTATGATGACTGTGATACTAGGTATTTCCCCTTCTTGTACTTGACAGAAATTTATGGAGTCACACTGAGACCGTAAATCACGGACCAATTTTTGGATCAAGAGTCAGCATCCGAGCCCTTCTATCAGACCTGCGTCTCATCAGTCACTCTGGCGAAGGAGAGGGATTGACCGTGTCAAATCCATGAATCTCGCCTAGATTCTAATCCGATCTTTACCTACGGCAGTGTACGGAAGGATTGGAATCTCTTGGAAGGTCTGCTATGTTCACCTGTTTCCACAAGTTGTATTATTTAAGCTTTTCACCACAAATAGCACCGCGAATTTACACCAGTTATAAGCGCAGCATAAAGAATTTCGCACAGTTTTCCGACTAATCTTCTGACGAATCGTATATTGTTCCCAGCTACAAGCGAAGCTATAGAAATCGTCTACGTGAAACACGAATTTTGTCGGAATTTTGACTGCATTCGCACGAAAAATGTACATAAACGAATCAATTTAGTTTCAAAAACCGATTAGTTTAATTCTCGCCCTTTTAAAGACACTATGACTCATCCAAAAATGTACAAAATATGGTTTAAAACTGGCTACAAGCTCAGCAAACCAACCCAACAAATTCAGAAGCATCAGAAGCAATAATTTGACGCTAAACCGTTTAATTTGCCGCCAAGTTGAGCTTGTCACTGGATGGATCTAAAACAATACAATAACTCTGAGAATATTCCTTTCTAACGCATGAATCTTGAAACTTGAGTGCTCATGACGGGATTGCATGACAACTTCACATCAGCGTCACCTTTTCGTAAGCTATTACCTACGTCATCTCACATCTGATCTCGGGCTAATTGTCTTCCGCCCCGTCCATCCTTCCCCAGTTCCTCCGCAACTGCCCTTCTTACTCCTTATGTGATTAGAGGAAATCCACCGTGAAAGCATTTATTTACCTCTTGAGTGAAGAGCCCTTACTCGTCCCAAGAGATAAGACTACCCAAATGGTATAACAACCTACCCTCTTCTGTTTGAACAGCGTTTACTACGGTCGCAGTGTATTGTATATTTGCCTCTTACCACGCAACACTTACCCTTTCTTAAGTAAATAATTGAATTCCGTCTACAAAAAATAATACTCCACATCCGACTCAACTAGTATGTGTAACCCGCGATGTAAAAAAAACGTGGGCTGTGGGCTGAATATTGTGAATCTTAGGTCAAGTTTTTTACGAATTTTCTGAATGAATACAAGAAAAATACTAAATTGAAATAGAAAGTCGAGTATGGAAAATCTGACAACATGGCGGTAGTTTGATTCCGATCCTGGCTGTCGCTTTTGGCACATAGGTTAAGGTTCATGGGCGTTAAAAGTTTAAAAGCTCATTTGCGCTATAACGATATTGCGCTGCTGAGTTTTTAATTAACAGGTTAACAACCTGTTTGTCGGTCATATAGCTAAACAAACAAACCAATATCTTATACACCGGTCAAGCAGCGACGACTGAACTAAACTCAGGATACCCATTCAGCCTAAGCCACCGTTATTTTGATGCTACGGTACATTTGAATTTGATTTTGAATTTATTTACATTCGCGTGGGTATTCCTATTTTAACCACAGGAAAACAAGTGAGAATTGTGACAACTTTAGTAGGCATTTACTTTTATCTCAGCAGCGGTCCAAACTTCAAACTTTCCAGACATGAAGTCAGAAGAAAGGTTGAAGGCTTTGAAACACTTAAAGTCGGAATAAGGTACATCCAACAGACTACAAGGATTCCCTTATCAATTTCTTTGAGGAAAACTGGTTTTTTCTCTCCTTCATCTCGTCATCTCGTCAAGAAATTACAGACTAAACATATCCACACGAGTCGGTGTTGATCTTAAATGCCTGCTTACCTGTCCAAACACCGGGCCCAGACGATATATTTCACTCCTTGGCCGAAATCTGAGGAATAAATCCAGTTGGACACTTGAGTAATATGAATGCACTACATTAGCTTCAACCAACCCGATCCGAGACGATGGAAATGACTTGTAATGAAGGCCTCCCATGTATAATCCAATTACAGCATGGTATCTTTAAACCCTATTCTTGTTACACAGATTTCTCAGATCCTATTTAATAAATATAAAAAAAAAGATCATTAAACAATTTACAGGGAGGCATTTTTTTGCGGTCGGAGCGGTGGGAGAACAGAAGAAGTACCGCCACAGTACGGTTCGTCGGTGGGTCCTTGTCGGCTAATTGGCTATTGATTCATTGATCCTCTGAGGTGCGGTGAATGGAGAAGTAATCAGAAGGAAAAGAAGAGCAATTAAGCCTTAATTGGTCTCAGATGAAAGGGAATAATGAGAAGAGGCTGCGGTCATCGGTTGGAAGTTGGAAAGAAAAATCAAACCGCTCTCTCGCCCGAGCCGTCCGACTGTCTGTCCATCAGTCACTACAGTTATATGTAGTTATATTGGTATTCAATTCATATGAATATTCAAGAGATGCGCACTGATGTAGTGCTTAAGATCACAGCATATCCGTAATATTTAACTCATGAAGCAATCGATATTTTCTCCAGCGTTGAGGCAGTATAAAACGTTCGGCCTTTCCGTATCTAATAGGCAAAGTCAAAATCTGAATTTAGTTGTCAATAAAAGCTTACGCAGCGAGCACCGCATCATAAATTTGCGATTCCGACTGATCTCGCATTATATGCAGATAGTTCAAGCACTCTGACACTGACATATACGTAGGGCTCAATTGTGAAAATTTTACGAGCCGTGTTAGAATTTTCTGAGTTTATGCGTCCAAAAATTGCAATGTTTCAACGTTGATTTGATTGAAATTTATAACGATTTGTACTCAGAATTCGCATCAGCAGAACAGTATTACTGAACGCTCTTAAAACACACAATTCTGGCACAAAAATATGAGGCCGAATCTTCCAAATGTCTAATATTCTGGCAAGAAATCTCTACGTAAAACTTTGTGTCATGTTTTATCGGGAAAATATTTACCTAGCGATTTGCTGCGTGTTGGCCTTGATTGAGCTGAAGCAGGTATTTTAAGAGTTGGAGGTGAGGACTGGCCACCAAGGGACATCCCAGCTCGGAAGATGCAATCTCTTCCCATCTTCCGTGTAATGGAACCGACGTGTCTCTCTTCACTCCATGACTTATGGACAGTCTAACGGAATAAAATATCTCCACACCGTGTCCTTCATCCTGATTACTATTCTAGGCAGCAGCAGCAGGTATTCCCGGGTCTTTCATCTCCACTTATGAAAAATGATGCAGACGTTTTTCATGGGAATCAACAAAGGATAAACTAAAAACTAAATATTTAGTAAATAGAATTTCATATTTCACTAACAAAAGTTAAACGAGAAAATGTAAACAGCGAGTCGTAGTTTTGCAATAGACGCATAAGTAAATATCAGCGATGCTTTTCTGACAACGAACTGTCCAAATACTATCCCTAGTCTGCTATGCATAACGAATAGTCAATTACGGAAGCAATTTTGTCTATAAATAAAAAATCTAAAAAATAAAATTAATCTGGATAAGCATTATCATCGGATCTTGTAGCGAATTACTAAATCCAACACTGAACGTAAGTAGACGTGTAAAAGATTTTAAGAAAATTAAAAGAGTCAAGCACAGGATTTACTCGTTTCTCTGAGATGGTCTCATGAATTATAATATCACGTTCCTCTGGTTCTTTAGTTAGTGGCTCACGTAAGACCCATGAATACTTAATCCCTGCCGAATCAGGGAGACCGGAGACCCATTACATCTTCCATCGTCTTATCCTTATCAATCACACGGGAGAAGGTAATGTACGCGTCTGTGTACGGATAAGGACTACGTTTACACGTCCACGTCTCTACTATATACCCTACCCCAGTTTCAATTTGCATATCAGGACAAAGTATACCGACGACGGGACGGACGGCGGAAGAAATCACTCACGGCTTTTACCATTTATACACGTATATAGTATGTAGCTTCGTTCCTCGTGTTGGTATCGAGGCGACTTGAACACATTATACCAACACATGCCTATTTCGAACCAGCAAAGTCCAGCAAACAAACCTTGTTTTATTGATGAACTCCTACTTCGAGAGTGACACGCTCGATGCCTCATTTAAAAATTTACTCAGGTTCGACAGATAAAAAAGTACATTTTGTTGAATTTGAAAGCCCACCTTCAGTTCAATGTTTTCCGATAAGCTACCTCTGCTTACTACTCAGCTTCAAAACAACAGAATAGGATATCTCGATAGACCACTAAAACAGTAAGTACAAGTACCTACAAAAGATTTTCGATTTGCCTTACAAGGTCGCCCTGAAAAGTTACCCGAATTCTCGATAAAGACTAAGAGAGATTCGGCATTATTGTGCCTGTTAGACGGATTTTGAGCCGTTGAGCCCTAAACTCTGAAATTGTAATTATAACTTTATACACTCAACACGTAAGTGGTTTTAATCTAATTCCAATACCAAGCTCTACGCTAGAAGACATTTAGTTACAGGAATTAGCCTTCTACAATTTTTCGATACAAGGCTAAGCCAATAAGTTACTTTAATTACCTAAATCTCTCGGTTGTTTACCTTGAATTTCGAATTTTTACTGCTACGGATTTGAATCTAGCAAGTCCTCAAGATCAGAAATCATTTGCTAATCGGAGCGAAGGTGAAGGAAGACCCTTGTATTTTACTCAATGAATGGACCACATAGGTCTAGTATGCGTGCTGCTCAACAAATTCTCGATCCACTTTGGTGATTGTGACTGAATTGAGTCAAAAAGATGCTATCGGATTTCTATTCTTCTTGGTTAAGAGTATAGTATTTATTTGTCCGGAGTGAACAGAGGAGAGGAAGTGTGTATCTCTTGTTTGATTAATGAGAGATGGAAAAGGAGAATTAATAAATGAGTAGGCATAAAAACAAAAGCTTGTCAATTAGGACAAAGAATTTGGTTGATTTGGATTTTGACTGCTTCGGCCTTGGTACTCCTTCCAATGCTCCCAGCTGGGGGAGGGACAATGTCTCACGTCCATTGTCAATAAGTCTCTGGTACAGGGCCCTGTCTTGTCATCGTCCGCCATCATCAATGCCTCTACTCATTAGCAGAGATCAACTATGACTTACTACAATGGATTTGATCTATAATCTGTAGCGTGTACGCCATTTTTAAATAAACGTACAATGACGATCACATTGCACTTGCACGCGTCTGTTCAAAAACATAAAAACTGTATGAAAGATAGCATTCAAGCGGTATAAATGTTTCAATCTCCATCTACCCACGGAGATTACAGACTTCGTGACATTGTTATAGGATTGAGATTGGGTCTGCAGCCTGCTGGGTGGCGTCAGTTCTTTCACCGTATACATTGAGTTGCAAGCGAGATACATTAGATATGTAGGTAATTTATTTAATTTATTCGCTGTATAATTGTGAGCTGTTGACTGTTAATTGTCGTTCGAAATGTACACCAGGAAGTACACCAAATGGATACACCAGAGACCAATTATCGAAAAGTATGACTAAAAATGGGTCACGGATCACGGCACGCGTATCCCGCAGCCCGTAGTTAGGTCAAAATATGCGTACATTGGGATCTGCACTTAAAACGAAGACTTTTACAGAAGTCTGCAGTGGCAGTAAATTTGATTTTAGTAATGTTAGGTTAGGTTAAAACGTTGGCGGACGAGATTGGTCCATTCTTCAGGTTATGTGATTTCTTTGAAATATCCGTAGAACCGGGAACTAACCTTTAGAATTATAGAGCAATTTTTCTTAGTGCGGAATTCCATTTCTAAGTGTAAAAGTATGCAAATTCTATTTCCTCAATGCGTCATAAAATGCCACCCAATTAAATACAACTAAATGTTCAGAAATTTTGTTGCCATGAGGAGTCCTTATTATGACGCGGAACGCATTGACGGTTTCCAAACTGCTTGAAGTTTGAATATTCAGCAGAAATTAGATAGAAAGATGAAATAAACGGTTGAAAAAAAAGGATTGGAATACAATACGACATTTCTACCACCGCTTCCCCAATTGAGAATATATCTTATTGGTGTATGCGTCTTCGTCCATTATCCTCTTCGATGAATAAACATTGTTCTGAAAATGGACTCCCCAATTTCGTGCCTTCCCAATCAGGTAAAGATTTTGAATGAATTATGAATATCACAACACGATTTGCCGTCTGAGCTGAAGCTCTACGCTGCCATAAAAATCATTTGAATTTAATCCGATTTTACTGGTTTCAGATTCTGGCAGAAATTTTTCTTCATTTCAAACAACTTCATCTTCAACAACTTCGTCCAGTTTGTACTACCTGGGATTTTGTAATTAGCAAATTCTTTGAAGTCTCCTACCGTCTGAGTCATGCTAATTGGGAAGTACTGCTCAAATCACCATCCCGGTGTCTTTGTGGAAATATTAGTGCATCAATCCAGTTTTTTCCTTTCCCAATCAACTCTGTTGCCTTCAAAGGATTTTGCGAGCGGTTGCAGAAACTGGAATTTGCTTGGATGAGCTTTGATTTGACTTGTATGAAAATTCTTCAGTCCACAAACTCACTCAAGGAATTGAAGTTGTATGAACTTCAGTTTGCAGAATCGAACTCGGGTAAAGGTCCAGGATCAGCAGTAGAGTTACTGGGAAATTCTGAAGAAGTGTCAACCTGGCTTCCGAAACTAACCAAACTTGATTTTCAAAAAATAAGTACGGACCTACTGAAGTTTATTGCACGAATCGTTCAGAATGGGAAATTGAAAGAAATCGTCACCGATTCCTGGAGCAGAAGGAAAGGCTTTCAAGAAATGATTGTAGAATTTCTTTGCTATGACTTGATGACGAACCCAATGGTGGTGAACGATCCATTCCTCGTAACAGCCAGAGCTATTTTGGATTCCAATGAAGAAACTCTCCAAAAGCTTTCTACAGATTCCAACGAGCTTGTCTTCAATTCACACACTGGATTTCTACATAAATGCAAACTCGAGATTCTGTATGACTTTTTTGATCCGCAACTCAAAATTTCAACTAACTGGATGAAAGCTATCCTTGAAGCTCGAATGACTGAGCCATTCAATTTGCATTTGAACGAATTAGATTTGCAGTTAAAGGATCAACAATTCGATGCTCTAACTCCTGAAGATATTACAAACCGGAAACGCATGGAGAGCATGATTTCTAAAATTATCAGCAGGAAAAATTTAACCAAAATTAAATTGAAGTTTCAGGGAAATTTCAATTGGGAGCCGCTATGGGCAACGGACTATAAGAATGTATTTTCAGACTGTGACACTTTAAAGTATTTAGAATTCGAATACTATACCGAGGATACCAAGACAGAGACGTCGAAGGATAATGGCACTGGAAGACCAATTTTTAGAGGTTAGTCCAGTCATTCGTACGGTGCAAATAGTATATTACAAATATATGTACCAGAACACACTCAAATACAAACTAAACAATACAGAAACATGTGAACCGAAAATGCAAATAAACCGGTGCTATAACTTACTATTTATATTTATGTCATTCGTTTCAGGCATCGAAACTTTACCAAAATCCTTAATGTACTTCTCAACTAACCTACCTATTTATTCCACCGCCAATATGCAAGACCTGAACTTAAAAAACCTTCCCAACCTTCACGCACTTCGACTTTGCTCCACCTTCAACTACTGGTTCATCTTCAAAGATAGAAACGCGGTTGTTTTCACAACGGAAGATGCAAAAATGCTTGCTGGAAAATTACCAAACTTGAAAATTTTGTCCTTGAACTTGCACGATACTAAAATCAAACTGGATAAGACTGAATTCGATGGATATGAACGTGTTACTCCAGACTTGATCCAACGCTCTCGGAAGAAATATTATAACTGGCGAAGTGGACCAACGTTATTTTTGGACGTTCACTTGAAGCAACTCGATACAAGCTATGAAATGGAATCCCTAGAAGCTAAATTTTGTGAATGTCTTTGATTTTTGACCTGAATCAAGGAGACAATTTATACAAAAAGAAGCTGTAAAGGATATCACATAAATAATAAATTTACCTTATGTTTAAATGGGTCGCCAGTTTACAAACTGAATGAATTCAATAGAGTATTAGACTATACCGCAGCAGAAACTCGCATGGACGTGCATTTGGAAAATAGAGCGAATAGATTACCAGAAATTCAATACATTTCATGATCGCTGTCATGTGAATTGTTTTAGAATGGCAAATACAGGTACTGCTGACTTTCAAGTCAACACACTTTTAGAAAAGATTTGAATAACATACCATAACTTAACCAGTTCCCTTTGTAATAACTTGTATAGCAGGTCTTATGCCTAGTATAGCAGGTCGTTATAGTGTACCCAGTAATAATCACTTCTACCAAATCGATACATCAGCACTACGGGCATACTGACCGGTTGCATTTATTATTTGTATATAAAATGTGTGTTTTTATATTTAATGAGACAATATTACCCCTCATGGATTTCTTTTTAAATAAAATTACAGAGCAAGTTGCATTGTATTATTTTTGATGGTACATTTGATCCAGCTTTCGTTTAGGTTTTGTGACAGTGCTTTTAAAGTTACCATCCCCTCCAACCCCTCCGTATTTTCCACAGCGGTACAATCACTTCAACTTGTGGGATTCGGATCCGGAAACGACGCTTATGTCCCCAACCCCAACTACGTAATGTAAATACGAATTTAAAAAATTGTATTTCTTAAAATAAATTTATATACTTTATACTTACCCGTATCCAGATGCATATCCTCCGCCACCACCACCACCGCCGCCACCTAGTCCACCATAACCACCCCCTCCTCCGTAGCTACCTCCCCCTCCGTAACCACCTCCACCTCCGTAGCCACCGCCTCCGCCGAAACCACCGCCGCCTGGAAACAAAAACACATGAATTTGAAAAAAATACTGGGCAAATACAGCACAGAGCTCTAAAAAACATTTAGAGTGTAGCGTCGTAAGCCTATGTATTACAAACTAAGTCATGAGTGACCTGTGACTACCTCAGTGTCGGTGAATAACCTCGCGCCTATTTATGTCGGTTTCGGCAAGAATGATGGAGCACAAGGGCTTATTATTATTGAATTGTGTGCACCATGTTGCTTTGAGACGTTACAAAAGACATTAGTTGACAGGTTCAACAAACGCCACGGCCACGGAAGGTATAGCATACGGGGAAATTGAATTCATAAAAAAGATTCCATAACAGGTTTTTGCCTTCAAATGCATTCACCACCGATTTCACTTGAAATGGCCAAGCTCAATGACCGGATTTCCTAGTTCCATAGGGTTGAGTTTAAACTGGAGAATATTTGAGCAAACAGCTTCGGAAATATGGTTATTTCGCTTGTTTAGCGTTTAAGGGGTCTCATAAACCTAACCTAAACTATCCTAAGCATACTCCCCGTCTGCAGGCACACTATTGCAAAAATTCCTCATTACCTCTCCCTGCTCCAGAGTAACCACGATTTCCGCCATTGACTCCATGGTTAGGACCCCAATAGTACCAAAATCCGCCGCTTCCACCTCCCCGAGGACCCCTCTGGTGCCATGGTGGTATTACTGGAGAATAGTAATCATCCAATGGCTCGTAGTAGGGTGCAACTGAGTAGTCATCTTCATAATAGTATTGAGCTAGCGTAAGGGTACTTAATCCAAGTACCAGTATACTTAGAAGGGCCTGTTTTTTATATAAAAAAATACATCATTTTGATTAGATAAATATTTACACCATCGCACAATCGAACGAGCAATACTTGCGTAAGAATTCAGCTGAAACAGCATTGGGATTGAGATAGAATGTGGAATCACCGTATTATGAAAGAATACGTATTCGGATATTCATGGAGCAATTCATAATGAAAAATCAAAAGTAGGTAATTTGGCATTCATTTCGGATTTTGTTATGAAATTTTATTTTCCAATTGACCATACAAATGCAATGGAGCTGAACAAAAGAACCAGTCCACGTCCGACTCCGGGCCTCGACGCTTAAATGGGATGGGCTCGGAGTCCCTTTTCACTTAAAATTTTTAACCGAATTCCTGTCGTTATTTGTACACACATATCACTGCATATGCACTGATTTATGAGATTATTAATTTGAGTAATTTTAATTTTAGACTTACCAATCGGACCTTCATATTTGTGTTTATAATTTTGACTGAAGGTGTTGTTGCTTACTGTTATTATGAATCAAGACTAAAACTAAGGCCAGGGTCCAGTCACACAGTTTTATAGCAGATCGAGCAAACCCGGTAAATTAGCATAAATCGGGAATTTGTATTCATAAAACTTACTCAGAACAAGTTTTTATCTTACAAATACATTTGAATTCTGGGCATAGTAATAATATGTAATAGTCGGTTGTGTATGTGTTATTCACCTGTACCAGTGACTCGTGAGGTTGGGAATTCAACAACAGGAGTCTGGCGTCTTAGCCGGAGATTCAATTCTGTAATGCAATGAAAATGTCAATGATCTCTGGAATTAAAGCTCTGGTGGTAGTTACCCTTGAAAAGGAGGAGTACATTGACTGGGAAAGTAAGTACGAGTTTTTTGGATTAGAAGAATAGACCAGAAGGGTCTTTTGGGATGATATTGTTAACTGCGCTGTGTCTGTCTGTATATGTCCGTTTCCTAAGGATGGTGTTATGATTTGCAACTGAATTTACAATGAATGATAGATTTAATTGACATTCGGTTGTTACCTAGGAATCGAAACTTGTCTCGATCCTGGACGTATTTCTCCATCGACTTTCCCAACTACTCAACTGCCAATAATTGATCCACGATTCGTTTATCGTCGCCATGACGAGTTTAGTCACGCCACAAAGGACTTTGTTTATTATCAATAATTTTTCAAATAAACTTACTCAAATGTCACAGATAAAGTTTGAGCGCTGATACATCATTCTTCAAGATTAATACTGAACTCTTGTTACTTTAAATTACTTTAAAATAAGATACTCAAAGTACCTGTCAATTATAAGGCTTTAGCATGATTGACGACCCGGACGTGTCAATGGACGAGACAACAGAGACCACAATGGCGGACTTTCCCGTAGAGGTAGTTCGCCCCGATGTTATCTTCACTAATTTCTTTTGCACTGTTTTCAGTAAGCTAAATCTTCTTTAAAATTATATATATTAATTTTCAGATTTTGGCAGAAATACTCGATTATTGCAAATCTGAATGTCTACAGCTCCAAAATCTTCGAACAGTTTGTAAATTATGGGAGTTTGTCATAAACAGCCTTTTCGAAGTGTGTTACGCGGTTAATCCGCATCATTGGACTGCACTGATCAACACACCTGGACGCTTCCTGCATGTTAAAATTGATTCATCGTACCCCCTCAATATATCAAGTCATCAAGTTGCACCGTTTCAAATATTCACTTCCGAACAGTTCAGCTCCTTTTGTGGCCGGCTTCAAAAACTGGAATTTAACCACTTGGACTTCAACGTTACTTGTTTGCAAATGCTACAGTCCGCTCGGTCCCTCCAAGAATTAACTTTGCTCAGAGCTAAATTTCCTGACTGGACAAGCGACTCAGAATCCGGAAAGGTCGCGCGCTTGTTGGGAGGCTCTGATCAAGTTTCAACCTGGCTGCCAAGGCTCAGAAAACTACGATTTCGCGGCGACTGTTGCACTGATCTGCTCAGAATAATAGCTTCAAGTGTTTGCAATGGAAAAATATTCGAGCTTAGAATTTATCCTTGTTTCACTAGTGAGTTTGTGGACGATACAGAACCAATGCAGAAATTGCTTCAAGAATATATTCGAGATGGTACTGTAACAAAGTGCATGGTAAACAACCCTGCTCCCTTTACCGAAGTTGTGGCCAACATTATTTCTTGCAATAAAGCAACACTCCAGGAAATCTCGATTTTTGGCCAATTTTTCAGCTTTAATTCAAATGGAACTCTACAAGGATGTCATTTTTGGTTGCCTTTCGCTCGGGACGACCCTGGTTCAACTCCACAGACTGCAATAAACTGGATGAGAGTTCTTTGTGAGAAGAACCATTTCAGCGATTTAAAATTGCATATGATAGATTTTCGAGAAGATGCGCTTACTGCTGAGGAGATCGTGGAAGTAAAACAATTCGAGCTTCTGATATCTGAGGTTATCAGCCGTAATCGAGCAAGTTTCACTAAAATCAACATTATTCTCGATGGCAAGTTCAAGTCGGATCCAGAATGGGCAACGGTTAAGGACGGAATATTTTCAAGGTGTCCCTCACTAAAGCATTTGAGGTTCAAATACTACACAGGGGATATTCCGGAAGGGGAGACAGCTGAAAACACGATCACAAATGTCGTATTCAAAGGTTGTACTTTACCTCTTACCGTTTCATACGTATACAACAGCCTGCAGTTGGTAATGGTAGATTTTATTGTTGTTTTCCAGGGATCGAAACTTTGCCTCACTCTTTGACGTATTTTTCAATCGACTTTCCTATCTCTTCAACTGCTAATAACTTGCAAGAGCTGGACTTGAAAAATCTTCCCAATCTGGAAACACTTATTCTGGATTGCAGTTTCAACAATTGGTTCTACTTCAATGAAAAAAATGTGTTTCAATTCTCAGGTGATGACGTCAGATTACTTGCAAGTAAATTACCAAAATTGAAATATTTGATATTAAGCATGGAGAAAACACCAAGATCTCGTCGAAGTCTAATTCATGGAGCTCAGCGTATTGCTCCGGACTTGAGAAGTTTCCTACAGTATGAGTCTCACTACTTGCAGATTAATTTGAAGCCAATCCTTTCCGGAAACCCCATTAATACCTAAATCTCAATATTAACTCGAAGTGCTACTTCGTAAAACAGATACCAGCATAAACTTGAGTAGACTAACTAAATTCAAACCTGACATATTTATTACGAGATTCTAATAAAAGCCGCACCGAAAACTGATTCCCTTTGTACATTTTGAAATGATTTTAACTTCAAAGACTGGTTTATTACTGAATTCGCGAAACGAAATTACTCAAGTCATTCCCCATTCGAGCAGGTCACGAGAGGCGTCAGCTTATGTCCACCTCAGAATAAGTTGAGGGTGAGTTTTAAATTGCTATTTAGAATCTATTTTCCAACCGATTTAGACTATTTATTGTATTTTAGAAATCTGGATTTACAATATGTGTGATAATTGCTGAACGCCGGATTTTCAGCAATATGGTGGACCATGAAATTCGAATAACTTAGGAATTCCGGCGTTCATCATTTTTTGAAAAGCAGTTATCCCATCAGAATTCCGTCAAAGGTTTCAATCCGTTGCAAAAACATAAATATTTTGGGCCTAATTCAATCGAATCCTCATAGAGTTAAAGTTTTCAGGGTGAAATTCTCTTCCGCACACCCATTTATTTCAAAACATTGCCTCAAACTGTTTTGCTAATTTTAAAAATACAATTTGATGTTTTAAAGATTGCACATTAAAGTTGTTAGTAAACCAATTGCAAACTGACAGATTACAGAAACTTGCCAAGTGGTCCATGTCAAATAACAAAGTTTATTATTACATATTTCTTACAAGTCTACCAAATAGTAAATAATTCAGACTTTTTGCAATAAAGCCTAATTAGTGTGTCCAGGTTCCACAAAGCTTTTGCCAGACAATATCCAATCGCATACGATTGTTTCTCCACGACTGACGCTCAGTCTCCGTCCACAAAACTTTTCAACGAAGATGAACCAAACGGGAAGTCAGGGAAAGTCAATGAAACCTAGATGTAACTATGTAGCATTACACATATGCTACGAAGTAGTCTGAGTTCACGGGTTGATTCTCCGTTCATTCGCATCGTACGTTAGATAACACCGGACGTAGTAAAACAATAGTCCTGCCTGACTGAGTTTTCAATCGAGCAAGAATTTGTGAATAAAAATTGGATGAATTGCATTTGCGTTTATTTAAATGGCAGTTTTTACGACTTTAAGCTAATTTACTAGAAATGACAACGAATATGTTCTAAAATCGGATGTGATTTTGATGGCTGGGTGAGGCATAATAAAATATTATTCTTAATTTCAATGGGATTTGTTACCCGCGAAATTGTTGAATCAAAACACCGAATTGTCGGGTTGCGCGTATTTACAACCTCTCCCCACACTCGTCTCAGGAAAATCCCCGGTTTCCTCGTAAGCTCTTATTTTCGCGGAGAAAACCTCAAGTTTTCAACCCGACGACGACGCGGACTCGACCAAAACATCTTTCTCAACTCTTCAGTCACTCACGAACCGCTGAAATGGAAACACTGTTCAGGGGTAACTCTGTGCAGCCCCTTACAAGGGCTTCATTGCTAGGCTTCCCCTGCTCCTCAATAATACGCATATCTTCCAAAACATTTTGTGCATTTAAATATTAATTTAATGGGACATGAATATACTTCTAAAAGAGTTTCCATGTAGTTTACAGCTATATTGATTTGGACAATTAACGACAAAGTTGGCATCAGCGAGTGCGATAATGTAGTTGTGTGAAAGTGGAAGTAAACTAAACTTGTATACGGAAATCTACATAGTAAATAAAATCAAATTAAAGCTTCTTGGGTGAATTTGGTTTAATCCATTAGGTAGACGCCATACACCATGGAAGCTTCGTCGAGCGGCAGTGGTGGTGGTAAAAATGATAAGCCGCTGAGCATTGGGCAAGCAGCATTTCTGCTTCTCCGTGTACGACGAGTTTTCAAAAAAAAATTGGCTTCCAAAAAGGAGAAAAAGTAAGGCTTTCTCTATCTCGACTTTCTCCTTTGATGATGTTTCATTTCTTTTATGTTATACGCATATTCCAATTATATGAAGCCGGTATATGTGGAGCAATATAATAATCTGTTTATTTCGTGATAGAACATAGAGCCAAATCAAGAGTAATATGCTCAGGGTATACATTATGTATAGCTTACTCAAGCTAATTTAGGTGAATTAACTTACCTTGACTGCAGAACACTCCGAGTGCAGGGAAATCGTAATTTCTTAATGACTTAATATCCTCAGCAGTATAAATCTTTAGGATCTAAATTTTAGGAAATTACGCTTATAAATCCACCGACTTTTACCATTGTGGACTTAATGAGATTCAGAATACCCAGAGTTCAAATATATGTATAATACGGATATAGTACCTATGATAGTTAGGTTGGGATTGGTTGCACATTGGAAAACTACGGATTATTTGGCATTGAATTAAACCGATTTAATAGACTGGTAAGTTTCGAATATCCATCGCACTCATGAATTAGGCACACGTAAGGTACGCTACCAGATTAAACACGAAGCCCGGATACTGTGTATCATACGATCAGCAATCATATATTAGGTTCAATACAGGTACGTTGAACCAATTGGCTTGGCACAACCGAAGCGAAGTAGCAATAAAAGCGGATTTATGAATTCAATATGAATCCTTACATTACTCATTTGATTTCGGTGCTACCTGGTGCCGGATACCCTTTTATCTCTCCATATCTCACCCCACACACACACAATCTCATCCATAAACTATGTATGCAGGGGTATGGGGTGTCTATAATGACCTAGGAACCTTTGTGACATGTAATCAATTTTCCTTTCTAGACTTCCTTTTTTATTGAACATGAGGGTTTTGCAGGTTAGATGTTAGATAGATTCCAATTCCAGAGCTATCTACCTACGTACTTACCTCTTCACTCAAGAGGCTTTTTTTGAAGGTTCCTTCCCCGAAGAGCATCAAAATCCGCCTCTGTCAAAATATTCGAATCAATCAATACGAGTTAAATCGGATATGTGAAAAATTAGCTTGGAATTGAGCTCGAGAAGCTTTGCAGAGAAAGCATATGAAGTTTAGGGTATAGCTCGAGAAGGGATTGAATAATTTATGTTTCCCACTAATGCCTAGGCTTCGGATTGGGGAAAGTGGAAAGTCACTGTATGTATAACAGTGTGCCAAATTTAGCTCAGTGGGTGCTTATAAGATACAATTATATTGTATAATGTAAAAATGTAAATATGTCTGATAAATACAAATAAACTAGTGAATAGCCCCCGCTTAAGCGAAGTTGTCTTCAGAACTAATCACTACATCGTACTGCACATACTTCGTTGGATTTCACTGTAACCCGCAATTATATATTTTAATGGACAATTTGCAAAAATTTAAGTAACCCTGACAACAGGATCACTGCATTCTGTACACAGGACTCATTCAGAATCACTTTCATTGGGTATTTAACCCGTACTAAAAATGTCGATACTCTGCGTACCCAATTGCTATAGTTAAAGTCACCCTGACGACCACAGTATACTGCCTCTGCTTGCTGGGTAAAGTTATTGAGCAACAAATTGAATCGCCCACATTCAAAAATCCAACGATAAAAATTCTGATT
>JAQFYT010001012.1:0-19126 GCA_034694925.1 Ceratophysella denticulata
TTGGTCGTGTAGCGGTAAGTGCCATGTAGCGGTACAGGTCGGATACCGCGTATTCTTAGCTAATGTGTAATACATGATCTACAGATAGTAGTGTATTTGATTGGTCGTTGGAAAGCATATTACATATAACCCTTTCAATTCATTGAAATTCATGAGTTAACCCTTATATACAATCCCGTTATTCAGAACGGGTAGGCACAGATAAGAATAAATAGTTAACCCTTTGTATTTATTCTCACGTGTTTAGGTATAGCGTCTGGCTCGAAGCCTTCCTCACAAACGGAAAAAAGAAGCGAAGTAATGTTATTGATGTCCAAACCAAAGTTGGACAATTACCTTCTCCTGAAAAGTCTGAACAAGGTGGGTACTTTGTATTTTAGAGATGCAATAATAAGCCGTTTCTGCCCTTAATTCCTATCAGTACTTTAAATTCTATATTTCGGCACTATTTTGCAGATAATCTTTTAGTGAGTGGCTCAAGAAGTCAAGGAGCTGCTCAGGAAACTACAAGCTATTATGGAGCACTTGTTGCCTTGTCCATAGTGGCGGCACTTTCCATAATTGGTATCATTGTCCTCCTCATGATTCTCATTAAAAAACAAAACCAGTCCAAAATCCCTATTAATGACAGGAAGTCCGAGTCGTCATATGACAATCCCTCCTTCAAGGTGACTTATTAATTGATTTAAGTATGTTTCAATAATGCTAATTTGGAATAGTTTTGATACTAACGAGTTGTTTTGTCCACAGAACTACGACGTCGAAGCCAACGGTCACAATAAACCGAGTGAGCTGTAGCTGCCATTGGAAGTTTAGTTAGTCTTAATTTAAAATTTTGCTCGTGTGAGAATCCTGAGTCTGTTTTTTTTTTGTGTGCGTGCAGCTTTTATACATACTTCCTTATTTTATCATCTCATCTCATTAAGTTTAGCAATACTAGGCAACGCTAGAATGGGTAGAGAAAATAATTAAAAATGAACAATCGATAATAAATACAAAATTACTTAAGAAAAATGCCTGAATGTTGAATTAAACTATCGTATTTTTTCTGGACATATGAAATGAGTTTGTATTGATAAGCTCAATTAGCGATTTGGAAACCTAATGTGCGATGAGCCATAACTCATTTATTCGTAGCCAGCATTTACAAGAATTGAAATGTTATAGGTAAGTAATTTTTTTTTGCAGACAAGGCACGAGTGTTTGAGTTCCAATTAAGATTTAGGCATTTACAATCTTGGCCGGTAGCTTGAAGCAGACCTCGTTTGCTGTAGCAGCATCAACTAGTTTCCAGATGATTTTTAAAGAGGTGGCGGGATATGCCTCGGCAACGAAGAGGCTGTTCTTGTAAGTGTACCGGATACCAGCCTTGAGTGGACACTTTTCGGTAGTCAGGTTTTCGCAAGCATCGGGGTCAATACCATTCCATGGAAGCTCAATGGCACCGATTTCAGCTGAAAGCTTATTTAACAAGGTAGCAGATGCAGCTGGGGAAAGACAAAGTAAAGCATGCAATAGCTTTGTTATATACTAAATATATAATTATGAAACGTTTGGTCATTTCAATTTTTTGAAGTCTTACTGGTAGCGGTGAAGTCAATCTGCAAGTTGTAGGTATTTCCTTTAACAAGTGTAACGCTTGTCGTTCCATCCGGGACGCCATCAACTTGAAGGACAATATTTGTTCCAATGGGAGTATCCGAGGAGTCTGAAAACATAAAACCTCATGTAACTAATGAATGTTCGATTGAGTTATCTGTGAATACTTACCGCAGGCTTGATAATCAACGGTTCCAGCGGAGGCCGTTGCGGCGAGAAGAACGATGCATGCGAAGCGGAACATGGTTCTGAAGCTGTCGTGTTGAAGGATTCGACCCGAAGAAATGTATGGTTTCGTGTTTGGGCTGTAATGAAGGTGGAATTCGACTGTGACTGAATCCGAATAATTTCCATCATTTTATACCAAAATTCACAGGTCCTTATCTGATAATCAGTCGCCAGGTGTGATTGGAGTCCAAAGTGTCCAGCGAATACGGGCATGAAGTTATATCACATATCACATACTGTATATAAAAATAGTAATTGGGAATTGGGGTCCACCATTATTTTGCTAAAACATACAATTTTAATTCAATTCAGTTCTAAATAGCCGACATAGCCGACAATAGCGATTAGTTGAGAACAATAATATAAGGTAACTACCAAAGCTTAAGTGTGAAGGGTTCTACATTTTGCGTCAGATTGCGATCAACGAACTATTTGAGGTCAAAATCGAACAGGTGTACGTAATCTTCGTCTTACCTACTTCAGCTATTATAAACGTTTCTGGTAATCTACTCCGCTAAATGTAAACTTCGGCCACTTCAAGTAAACACCTGCTGCAGTCGGTTTAACCGTTTATGTTAGATCGGATCGGATTAATAATTATTCTTGAACAAATAAAGGCAATAATATGCTTATCACATCCGTTTCAATACATAGCTTCACAATTTTGACAAGATCGCGAACTTGCTGAATACTGACGAAGCATTGTTTTCCAGTAAACAAAAGTTAATTGATATAATTGTTATTCAATGATCAAGAGTCAAGAGGACACAAGCCGCTTGAGTAGTTTCATACAACAGGTGTTTAATTTTTCCAGACTTGATTTTGATTATACTTCACGCGTTGTTTTTGTAGCAGGTGTTTTTGGAGTGGCTGGATGATCTGTGGAAGCATGTTTGATTTTGGACTGGTGATTCCAGGTGTGATTCATTGTCAGTTTTAGGTTAAACTCACAATTAATAATCGCTTGACACAATTTATAATTACAAAATCGCCTCATTCTCTACATGTGATTGTTAGCATTTTTTCACATACGTTGGTATTCTACGGATCTCGTCTTGCCGCCGCTAGCGGGTCGTATATTAACAGTTTTATTGTAATCAGTGAAGGCCTTCTCGCTGTATTTTGATGCTTGTAACCTGAATTCCACAAAATTTCAAATGCTGTATTAGAAAATATTGCATGCTTTTTGTGCAGTTCTATGACATTAATCGATTCGGTGAATTTTTTCTGGGGGTTTCCGAAGTCTACTCCGTATCTGTATCGAAAATTTCGAGCTGATAAGAAATTATCCGTTGGTATTGTTATTAGAAATGAACCCCGAATTTAGTATAAAACGGCAAGCATTTATTCATTGAAGCCAAACTCAATTGGCTGTTCTATTTATTTACAAACACAGGACGATACTTTCGAGATTTCATTTCATTTGTGTATTGTCTTCAAAATGTATCGTCTATTGTTCGTTGTTCTTTTGGCTGCGGTTGCTTCTGCTGGGATAATTAAAAACGAGGAGTGTGGTAAGCGTTAAACAAGACGCACATTATTTTTTTTAATCGGTGATTATTAAGTTTACCCCTTCATATACGGGTTTCCAGGTTCTGCTGATCTGCCTATCGGGGCCGATTTCGTTCTACGAATCGACGGGTTTGAGGACGGAGCAAATAATGTTGTTCTTGTGAAAGGTCAGGCGTATAGCCTGGAACTTGAATTTACCGCAACAGGTATTTTCATTGTTGGTACTGTACTTTGATAATCGCAACAAATTTGCAGTACAATTAATTGTCCGAATTTATTGACAATAGCTGAATCTATTACCCTTGAGAACAAGTTGTTTGGAGAAATCATCGGAATTCCGGTCCCTTGGAACGGAGTTGATCCTGATGCTTGTCCAGGATTAGTAAATGACGTATGTCCTCTGAAACCTGGAACCAGATACATTTACAAGAACACTCTGACAGTTGCTGAAGAGTATCCGTCCATCAGCTTGAAAATCATTTGGAAGTTGGTTGACGATGCGGGCAAGAATCATGTCTGCTTCAAACTTCCCGCTAAAATAACGAGCGCGTAGTGCGAATACGCGTCCATGATTTTATTCTGAAAACTTGTCTTGTAGTGCCATTAATATAAGTATATTCACGTTCTGATTTAATAAACACGCAGATTATTGCTTCATAAAAATTCAGAAATTTGGATTATGTGTATTAATGCTGTAATCATGGACAAAATAGAAACCGTTGAAATTAGCTTGGGGTTATAAGACTTTGCAATACAAAGATTATTTATGTAGGAAACCGAGTATGTATTGGTATTTTAAAAAATGAGACACATCAAGCAGACGACCAACACATTGTTGATAGTGTATACCGAGCTTCAGATTTTGAACGAAAACTTGAAACTGGTGCTCTGGTCGTGAAAGGAGTGAGTGGTTGACATTAAGAAGGACTTAAGACTTGGAAGGGCTCCCTTATTTCCAAAACCGTGCCAAAACTATTATTGAGGTTATACGACTCACCCGTCACAATGTTGTTTCCGATCTAAAATACATATAACAAACTAATCTTAATAAGCGCTGAAGAGCGTTAACAGCTTACACTTAGCTAATTGGAGCGTTGAAAGCGTTCCGCGAGTCTTCTAGTGATGCTTCTGTCTGTAAAGCATTCAGTAAAGCATCAATCGCAACTGGAATTTATCAGCCTTTCAACAACGGAGGGAATAGACCGGCGAGCGAAATCAGGCTCAACAATATACAGACCACCTGTATGGCGATTACTTCTAAATATAAGTGACCATTTAAATAACTGATTTAAAAGCTAATACCAAGATCAGCGCAAATTATTCTGCGATTACTTGGACTTGGACCGCGTGGTCAATGTTATAATGATATGTGTATGGATTTATGTACAGGGTGACGACACCCCTCTAGGTGATGCTTCCGAAAATCGTTCAATGACATATGATGTTCCAAAGCAAATTTCATTGCAAATCTATAGGTGCAATAATACTTGGTATTCTCTAACAATGAGTAATGTCAGCTTCTAAAATGTCGGGCTAGGTTAGATTGAAAGCTTAGTGTAACCCAAATCGGAAAAACTTAACCTTAGCCTCATTATGCTGCCGATAACGATGCCTACAACAAAATGCGCAGGACCAAAATCAACCATATATTTATTTATTTACATTCTCCTTTGAATCTAGCAGATTAGATGAATTAGAAAGCACTCGACATTATGACCCCTACTTTAAGGGGTTTTATTTGACCACCCAAACCGGGCTACCGGAAACCCCTCTTGTTGGAATGCGAGGATGGGGTGACAAATGGGCCTATATCAACTATTCTCCACTGTGACTTGTGATACACTGACTGAAGAACTAATCAGATCCAAAAGGCGAATCCTTTGCTAACTGCTATTTATACACAATCAATGGGAACTCTTTTTTAATTTGAAGCAATTTTCTTCACCCAAATCAAAGTACCTGAAATCCCACTACCCTATGGGATACGATACAGGAGCACCTCCCCCACCCCTATTTTTCAAGCTTCGCTATACCTACGAGACCTTTCCCTTACCTTTCCCTAAAAAATAAAAAATCGTAATCCAAATGCTTCCATCCCAGAACCTGCAATAACTATATTCAACTTCATTTCAGTAATTACCAATCCATTGGATTCGGCCTTGAGGCTTTGATGGACGTGGGATCGAACGACAACTGCGCCACTAAAGTCAATCCCTGGAAGCCGGATGAAGTGAAGCAGAGAAAACCAGATTTGATGATCATAACGGACTTAAAACTCCCGATTCGGATGATTTGATTTGATTTGAGCTTTTATTCGAGTGTCTATTAGAGTTCCAGCCTAACTTAAACTAGTATAGATTAAGAATCGGTATTACCAAATGATAATACCAGACCAGCTGGTTTCCGCTCCATGACACTTTGGTCTTATTTATGCTCTTATGATGTACAGCTGATTCGAGTAACATAATATCCCAATGGAGTTCGGCCACTTCACGTTTATGTCAAATCGTAGGTTCTCCATTATAACAAAATTTCAAATCCATTAAAGACTGGTGCAATTAACTTTTAATAAACTCATAAGTAGTTCCACTCTGGAGTAAATTAGTTTTGAAGGCATTTGTCATTCTTATTTTTAATTTTTAGAGGCCTGGTTGGAATTGAATTGATTCAAAAGTATGCAGACAGAGATTCGAAGGACTGGAACTAAATCTAAATATTTTTATTTCAGGGAACGTCTCTCGAAAGTTAAGACTGAAGTTTCAATCCACGACATCGAATCAGTTGAGTAACCAAGTAAACGACGACAAGACTCATCTCAGGAGCTAGGCCGGAAGACACGGTCGAGGAAGGCGAAGCTTATTCCGAAGTCCACATCAATGGATCGCAGGCCAACTAAACACAGCAAGAATGAATACATAAATGCACCAGACTCACTTTTCACCCAGATGCAAAAGGATCATCGAATACGCCATCAAGCTGGAACTTAAGGAAGATCCGGATTCCGGTCGAATCGTGTTGCATTCTGGAAAGGTTATCCAGTTCCGGAACGGAGGAGACGAGTCAAGAAATATATCTCAGTCCTGGCAACAAAAGTTGAAATCAAGACTGACGACGACGACCAGTTCAAGCTAACATTATGCACCTTTGAACAATTGGAATTCGAGTTTTGGAATAATTTAGACGTGATGTCAGAGCTGCCGAAGACCGCAGCAGCAAATTGCATTAAAAGTATTTTGAACGCCGAACCAGCACAACATTCTTGATTCTGGAATCCCTGAAATGGAGATTGGAGACACCAAATCAGCCGCACAACGGGTTGCCGAAATCACTGAAATGGAGACTGAAGACGCTGAATCAGAAAGACTTGATTCGGAAATCCTTATTGAAACCATGGCTGACGAAAACGCACCACCACCAAACTCAGGAGAACCTAGGAATTTGGTCGAAATTTTTGAGAACATCTTCAAATCGCGATACACGACTTGAAGCTGCAGAGCGACGCTTCATGAAAGGAGTGGTTTATCAAAACAACGCTGAACCCTGAATCGGTTGGACAATCAGAAGACTCCACATCCGCTATTGCCATGTTTTTTAACAACTTGGACGGATTCTTGAAATCTGATGAGCTTCTCCAATTCGTAGATATGAAACTATCTTCCGAAGCCAGGCCGGTAGCAATCATATGATCCTCCAGCAAGAAAAATACCATCCATCGCAGCCATCGCCATTGTTGAAGTTGAACGCTAATTCAATCGAAGATCTTGTGCGAGATTTCACTGAATGCGACGAAATTCTTCCAGTGTCACCAACGTCAGATTATGATGGTTCCTAAATAGAGTATTTAGTGCAGTAGTTTTTAACCTGTTGTTGTGTATGGTATTGCTTCGCAAGCTATCACACTCTGTAATAGTGTTTGCAATATTTCTTCAGTTGATAAAACAAAGTGCAAAGTTCGCTCATATGTGTGTACAGGGTCGGTTGCGCTGGGACTTTTATTTTTTTCAAAACCATAAAATTAATTACTTGGTTGAAGTAAGTAATAATTTCAGCAAAATAAAATACAGGACTTGGTCTACCTACCAGTTTTTCTTGATCATGATAAGATTAAATTGTTAAAGGGTGTCCTACGTAAGAGTAAATGAATTCCTTCCAAAAATGAATATGCGGAATCAAGTTTCTTTTTGGTGCTTTTGGTACATAAATTCAAATATATAGTAATTTTGAATATTTATGCACTGCAAAGGCGCAACCACCAGCATGAACGTGAAAGAATTGCATGCTGTCTGTCAAGGACGCCAATACTAACCTCAAAGTGGTTTAGGAGGTAATTAGTTGGTTATTTTTGGTCATACATTACATCCATAATCTCGCGTACATATTTGTTATCCACACTCTGCACTAATCCAAAGTTTAAAATATAAATATGTTGCGTCCAACTCCTTTCCAGCCAACGTCTTAACCTTAAATTAGCCCATATTTGCTAATTGTTTCTGAAAACTCCATCACATTATTCAAAGTCAATATTCGAAAATTATACCTAAGAGGCTCAATCCAAGTATTTTTAGAACTTCTATTTCGCTTTTGAAAGTTTGATTCTTGAAATGGCCAACTCGGGTTTACGCATTGTTAAACAAGCCGCGGCATTTACTACATACTACGTCTCTGAAATTAAAAACAACACCAACACTGCAAATGCACAGGGTTCTACTAAATCTCAAGTTCAATTAATATAACCTCAAAATAATAGGCCCTGCGGGGAAACATTTCTTGTAACATATGTAACATAATGTTGTCTTCATCTAATTTATTTTATTATTTCTTGTATTGGTTAGGGGAAACTTATTCGATTTTGTTTACTGCGACGTCTTCAACACTGAGCTTTGAAAAAAGTTTCCATTAGGTATACTGGAAGATTCAGATGATCTGATCAGGATACTAGAGACAATTTGCATCACAGACCATAATTGTTTAGACGATTCCATTGTTGGGCCCAAGATTTGGCAACCGGTAAATACAACCATCACAAGATTGTCTCCGATCTTAGATACAAAACAACTACATAGTAAGTCACATACACATGTTAATTTTATTTAACAGTTTTACTAACCAATACCTTGATAGTGATACTTACGTTCAGCTAGAGCAGAACCAAGAGATCGTCTAAAATTTGCTACCGGAAGTGGAAACGCGGTTTCAGGTGGTGGTGGTGCAGCTGCTGTATCGAATGGAATTTGTCGGGCTGCCGTAAATGAAGTGTGCAAACCAATGACTAGTACCAGACGAAATAGTATCCAGAAAAGCCGCATTGTTGTTCGCTTTGCAAATTGCACTTTTCGTGTCAATTCACTCTTCCAGAATTCACTACTTTAAACAGGATAAGAAATACAATAGTTCTACCTACCTGGGGCTTCTCTAATGATCACTTACAGCTGCACTTCTGGTTTTATATGTACCTAATTATACTTTATCCACATGAACGCTTGATGTTCTAATAGCACTGGCTATTAGCGCATTCTCATGAAGTCCAGATTAAGGAATATCATCTGTTGAGTTCCTAGAAAATACATTATTTCGTTCATACCTCGATTTGGTATTTCCCGTGTTTCCTTCTGCGAACAAACAACCGAACAGAGATAATATTACGGCTTCGTCAAAATATTAATAGGTACCTATGTTGTAGATGGTCAAACGGAATAACACATTTTATTTTCCCATTAATTGGTAAAAACTCTACCATAATTTCTAGTCCTACTTAGGAGGATGTCCGTGTGATAATATTAAATGGAACTTGTTTTTGTAATACTGGTACACTTTATACAGTAATCTCAATTAACGTTGGATTGGACCTCGATCGACGATCGACACATTTTATTCAATAAAACTCCAATTACAATATGTATACATTCGTGCTGAATTTAAAATACAAATAGCTACAATATCATCGTGATCTGTCAATAATTGTTGATATGATGCAATTTCTGTTCTTGGGGAATCCCTAGCCACTCCTGTACTCCTGCCTGGATAAATTATGGGCCGAAAAATCCAGTTTTCTTCCCATTTTCTCTCTGCAAAACTTCAAGGCTGCAACCGTCACACCATCTGTTCCGGAGACCTTCAAGGAAAAATAAGTTAGTAATGCCCAGCTAAGCAAAATATAATTATTCCTATTTTCACATATAAAGTGAAAATTTTAACTTACTCGAGAACTTAGATTCACCAGATTTAGGAGCGGTAGCGCGTGCAAAATTGTATTTGTGAAACTCAATTCCGTCAGTGCCAGGTGCTTCTTGGGCAGTGATTGGAGAAAACAAAGATGGAATTGACATAATGCAGACTAGTACCCAAAAGAGTCGCATGGTTTGCCTCTGCGTCGGTATTTGGAAATTAATTATGTTTGAAAATGACTATATATGAAATATTAACAGTTCAAATAAATTGAGTATCGTTCGGATTAACCACTGAACACTTGCAGTCGGCAACCAAACATTATATAGGATAGCAATAATCTTGCAATTTGTAAGTATACTTTCAATCAGGTCCTTAATTCGATTTGAATAATATAACGACAAAGATATAACAACTACTGGTTGAGTTCCTGTTAAATGTTAAATATTCGGCACGCTGGTATTCCCCTCTAGAACATCGTGAGTCAGTTCTATACGCGGAGAAGAAAAGTTTGGATTGCGTGTAGGTTATCAATTCCCTGGATTATTGGATGGCAATTAAGAAATGCAGTACCTAGGTACACAACGTCCAACGGATGAAGTTAATTATCCCGTAGGATTTTACCAGAACTACAACACTAAACTCAACCGGATCTTTGATTTGAAAACCTCGACATTACTTTGCGTACCGGAGGCTCAGCATTCAGCAATGTTAAATAAAATTAAATGCACGCGCAGGTAAACTTGATTCTAAGCTGAAATTGAGCCGTTTTCGGCAACTTTGTGATATTAATTGTACAAGATTTGTATTATTTATGAATTTGTGCTAAAAAATACATCGTTTCATTGTTTTAAGGGGCACCAGTGACTTAACTGATCAATTAACTAACCACGGTGACTTTGTGTCGTGACACCCGATTTATGATCCTACAATGATTAGCAACATGTTGCGTTGTTCCCCAAGTGCTGGTGTGATTAGTTAGATAAATGTTCATTCATCATTTGTGCATCAGATTGACAATACGTAATTGCTTCCTGATTTGTTATGAACTGGTGATTATTTCCATTTAGTTTGAGAACATGGAACTAATGAATGAGGACGATTGCATAGTGAATTTGTGGATGCTTGAACACGAGTTTAAATTTACTAGCCAATCTTCCATTTAAACTGACTACACGAAAAGCATTCCTATTCCTAGAACTAAATTGGTTTCAGAAAGTGACTTTACACTTGACCCTTGTTCTTGTTATTATAAATCCTTCGGATTTTAAGTTGAGAAATATTGCTGCTGCACCCCTTACAGCCATGATTCTTGGCTTCAAAAATAAAACCTAACTAATTTCAGTACCTAACGACGTTATTATATACTAGCATGTGCAGCCATGGGAACCATGGCCCGTCGCGTTGTTGCCTGCAGTTGTTTACAGATGTTAATTCTTCAAAAAATATTTAAAAAATTGAATTCCAATTTTGAATTGGTGGTGTGTAATTGTTGGCATGTCAACGTGCCGGTGTACACTACTGTGTTGACAGATTTGTTTACGGGACGGGACGCACGCAGGTAGGCAGGCAGGCAGGCAGAGATATACTGGTTACGATTTTATATTTAAGATTTAGGCTAACTTACGGCGTTCTAGATTTCTAGATGTTGAGTGTTGGTTGGGATTCTTTCCAACTCCGCCAGTCAGTGAATATTCTGTGTCTACATTTAGGTTAGACTACATTTTTCGGGCCATTGTAATGTAAGCGGTGAGAACGATGCAAGAGCAAGATACATACCACCACCAATTGAACCTGCATGTTTCGATTGTAAATAGTCTACCGGGGTATTAAGAGACAACGTGGGTAATAAGAGACAGTCGCCGGGAAAGTTATAAAGGGACGGGAGCCAGTAAGGGTGGAAGAACTCAAAATCTGATACTTCAAAAATGTTTCTGTTATTTTGATAAATGAGGTTGTATGTATGTTTAAGGAGTGAGGTTACTCGGCTGCTTGGGCCACAAGCGGGCCTATTGCAGACTGCTCCTGGGACAGACATTGTGAAGGTCGAGTTAGAAATCTACGATGTCCTATATCCGTGGTGAACGCCAGCTTACCTAAATAACAGTTACTAAATGACATCATTTTCTGATGCAGTTTAAAAGCTAAACGCTTATTTCTGTGTAAGCCTGTTCAATCTAAAGTTCACAGGAGTGAATAACCTTAACATTTGTTTTGAAAACAGTTCCCGGTGTTGGGTATTTCTCATGCAATAAATCACGGCTTGTTTATCTGTATACCTTATACTGCATCCGCTCGTGAAACAATCCAGACCTGACAGCTGCAATCTCCGCTCACACTTGCCTAGGCACAGATTTTCTTAAGATTAGTAGTCGACACGATGTATGAATTATGCTGGGCTAATTTCCTGTTATTTTCCTTTTTGTACCCAGTGAGGAGTGGTCACTGATCCAAAAAATGGTAAAGTCGAAGTCAACGGATTCCTTGAACTACGAGATGATCAGTAACGTCGAGGACAGGGAAAGTGGCGAGGAATCCACGCCGGGTGATACGGATGAATCTCTGACGACCAACGTCGTCGTTTTGGACGAGTTCACGGAAGCTCAAGAGCTCTTCCGGACTCAAGTCAACTCTGCACTCAAGAAATTATTCTCATTCCTGGAAATTGACTACGAAGCTTCCATGGTTCATAGGTAAGCTTTATGATGACTATAATTGTAAAGTAATATATTATTTGCTTTAGTTACATTTTTACCGGGTATGCTTGAAAAATTTTCTCCAAAATCATGCAAATTTTGGAATGAACACAAGATAAACAGGTCTGCATGTTCGAAAGAAATGTAGAAAACTTTTCAAATAATTTTCCCATACAGCAGAAGTTACGATAAACCATACTTTTCCAAAAATGGTGCCTCTATTGGCACATAAAATTTAAAGATTAGAGGTACGTTGTTAGGCCAGGTACATTTAGACCTGAACCTAAGCTCAGAGCTGACTTTGGAAATGTCTGAATTCGGAGTATAAAGTATGGATCATCATTACTATAGAATACCTCGTTGGAAAGTTACTCCCTTAAGAGTTTACTACACGCCTTGTTCTTGGAAAGTGCTTGCGGGTAAAGTGGATCATATCATAAGTTAAGCCATACGCGTACGTGTAGATGTACCCAGGAATATTTATGGATTAATGGTTTTGCCCACCTCACCCAATGAACATTTGAACTATACAGTGGCACATTCTATGTCCAATTTCTGGAAAGGATGAATGGTCATGAATTCTCCAAGGAAATCAAACTTATATAGTTCCTCGTCTGAAAAATGAGTGCTAGATTCAAGCAGACAGACGGCCGGTAGAAAATATTTGTTCAAAGCTCTTTTCACTGCATTATTGCTGGTGAACTAAACTTTGATATTTAGGAATATTGACCCTGACCCGAACGAATTTTGTTTTATTGCTATTTTTTTAAAGGACAAGGTCATATTTGTAAGACGATTGGTAGGATGATTTTTGATTAATGGTCCCAGCTATATATGAGTTGTTATATGTAAATATATTTTACACTAACTTCTGTCAACTGTAATTGCTAATAATTTGAATTACAAGCCATTAATCCAGAATTCATGACCCCGAATTGTAGATTTCCTCACTCGGTGTCCAACGCATGAACTCACGGGTCTCTACGTTTAGAAATAATGGTGAAAGTTGAATTCGTGCAAGTCAATATCATATAGGAGCTCAGCATAGCTTGTAAACGTTTACAAGAGCCTTAAGTCAAGATCTGCGTTTATTAAGAACGCAAATAAAAATAAACAATCCGCTCTAATTACTCTATACCCTCAATTTACAGGTTGTATAATGCAGAGGTCGTTGAAGTGAACAACTCCGTGTCCATGATTGTGGTCTACCCTGCACTCGAAAATGTTTGTCTTGTTGCTGGACAATCGGATAAATTACTTACAAGAAATGATCTCATTCCTCTACCCATTCAGGTATGTGCACAGGGATATTGAAACCAAACGCGTAGTGTGTGAAGCGAGATTACATGTAATTATCCTATGTAACGCCATGACCAAACAATATGCATATTTGTCGCTCTAAATAACCTTACGTTTTTTTTTAAAATTCAACCGTACCTTACGTTATATACAGCTAAATAAATGCTATATATGACCAAGTGGCAAAATACAGAATAAATTTCCACGTCTTTATCAATGTTTTAGATTTCTAGCAGTGTGAACACGCCCTTAGCTTCGGTAGAACCCAACAAACTTTCTAGTCTAGGGCATCCATAATTCAGATCTTAATTATACTTACTTAATAACTTTTACTGCTGCTAGAAAGAGGAAAAACGTATAAAGTTTTTCTTAAGTCAATAAGAACTCGACTTCGTTCTAACGAAGAAATACCTGGAGGAAACACGGAATAAATTAAAAACGCTAACAGAATTAACATAGTTTCCGCTTGGAGCAGGTTTAGTTAGAAGAAGTGTATACCGTATGCTTTGACGGGCCTTGCTGTTTCCTCAAATAATCCATTTCTGAATCATTAGTCTTCCCAATTATCAGAAGACTGGAAGAGAAATTAATTGATATTAATTTGAAGTTTTTCTTGGCGTGGAAGGAGACAAGGGAAGAAACTTTAGTCAAGTCTTTCCATTCAAATTCTAATTTACGGAGGTATTTCATAGCTTTTCTTTGAGTCTTCCGAGAGAAAAATCGATTCCATTTTCCCGCAGTGTTTTACATAATTTCCTTCCACTTTGGCATCAAACCCAGACACTTTGGTCTTCTGTTAATAATAGAAGGGATTCATAAATAGATTCAGGATTCAAATTCAAGAAATTTGGATCGTATCAAAGAAGCAGAAAGTAAACGATGCTACACGGAAACTATACAAGGGTTGGAAAGTTAAAAAACGAGTTAGGCATCTTCGGACTACTTTACTATTTACTGTACTATCGTATTTTACCTAAACCTGGGTTTTTTGCTTTTCGTCTTATTCTGAAATCGGATAATTTAAAGCAATGAATTTCATAGCTAGACTTACAGAACTGTGGTAGGTATTGCAGAAATACCAGATAATCTACACTACAAAGTGTGATCACTGCCGTGTTTTAAATTTAAAGGTTCAATCGTTCGCTTTGAGATTTCATATCCATTTGTGACTTTATCATGAATTTTTACGTTACCAATTGATAATTTATCAAGCAAAATGAGTCGCTGTAATAAGTATAGAAATATTGGAGATTCTTCGTTTAAACTTTGAACGATACGAATCCAACTCTGGCTATTCCTGGAGATTCTGTATATATTTACCGGCTGAAACGAATCTCCAATGTGTATACAAGTGTCACGTTAGTTTTTGCTTCAATAATTCTTTGGTTTGAGAAAATGGAAAAAGTTCAGAGCGATGATAAGTGTGCCAAAGTAGGGTTACCTTATAACTTTGGAGCATTGTTAACGTGGCATTGAAGGAAGGCAACGTCAGCCGCCTCTTATCTCACAGACAATTATCTTGACAGTATAACTGACAGTCGAGGTTACCTTCAACTTCCGAAAACACACCCTATTGCCTCAAGCCAGGCCTAGGCTGACATTAAAATTAAATGATACTCTTTCCATTTATTGGATTTTTTTGTTGCTGCGGTCTCATCGTATAATTGACTTGGTGAATGTGAATGAAAGCGTTAGATATTTGTACAACGCGGGTATTTGTTTTTCGCAACTTTCTCCTGAACAAAACTGGCTGTATATTCAAATTGCCTACCTATATCTATTGACTCCTTTTAAATTATTTATAGGTAGACCCGAAACCGGGTATTAGAGGTGTTTACGCTTGACTAAATAAAATTTTCCAATTTTCTTCCAGGTCTTTGAAATGATTCACCTGAACACGTATCAGAAGGACTTTATAACGCGCTATGCTCGGCTCTCAGCCATTCTGGAAGTGGATACCATTCTAGCTCAACACAATCAACGGGAGGTACGTGGGAACAACCAAATAACATAGTTCTTGGGCTCTTCTGTATGCATAATTTATGGCTGACGGCAGTCTTTCCCATCCATTGTCTTTTTCCTTCCGAGAAAGCGCCTTTCTATTCAGTGAAAGTAACTTTCACTAACAGAACAGATTCTAAACGGAGATGTGATCCTGGGCTATTGATTTTTGACTTATTATCGACTACATTAAGCAGCTACGACTTTGTACCTATGTAGTCAAAAGCATCTCTTTGTTGTGGTATCGTACGGAAATGCCATAATGAAGATCCATTGGAGGGGTTGGTTCATGGGCTTTGAGGCCTCGAGCATTGGAGCTATTTGACGTATTGTAATTTAAAGCGAAAACGTCTTACTGACCGAAAACGTTCTATTGACCAGTGCAAGTTTTAAAATGAAAATTAACATTGATGGACGTATACCGTATGTTAGTTATGCATTATGCATTGTATATGCTTGCTGTTGCAGTTGCATAATAAGTTAGCACGAGAATAACACTAATTAATTATGTTCCGGAGTGACAATTTGATGTATCTGTAATACGTAATGTTCTTACAAAAGAATAAGTTAATGATATCAATACACGTTTTGTTTTTTAAACCTGATGTTCTGATGTGCTCGTGCGCAAACGACCGAGGTGGAATTAACTTCTAACATTGGTTCTCCCAAATAGAGAAAGACATACAGAGACATAAGAGGGACTGCCTTTAATCCATTTTGTGCAGGTACTTAAACCAAACAAATCTTGAAAAGTAAACAGAAACAGAAAGTCGATTTATTAGTAAAGGTGAAAGTACACATTAAAGCAAAGTCAAAGCCAGCAGGCAGCAGGCTACATGGCAGCAGAATCTCGGAGTATCCGAGTGTGTAAACACAAGGTATGAGATATGATGAAGACCAACCGCTGCGAATTCAGGAAAATAGTTTAAGCCCCCGTGCCTTTAACTTCCGTATTCGTTTCTTTCTACGTCGAACTTTAACCTCGTACCTGGTAAAGAGTCTTTGACAAATATAATATAACATACACTGCAGCTCAGAACCAAAGGAAAGACCAGAAACTCGATAAACGCCAGATATAGATCAAAATGATTCTGAACTCCAAATCCCTTTTGAAAAATTGATCTGCTCCACGGCAGATCTATGCAAGGGAACGTGTTGTCAGTTGTAAGGTATTTTGTCTCCATAGAATGCTAGCTAAGCGCAAGAATAAGAATAAATAATGCTCATCCGGTCCGTGTTTAAGATTTTTATTTTATCCAGAATATGCTTACATGGAAACTTGGCAAACTTTCCATTTAAAAAAGTTTCTCTTGCATTACTTCGGGCAATATATGAGAACAATTTAATAGTCGACAGAATCAAAACAGACGTAAAGACAGTATAAACCGCGTGTTCGAGACAGTTTGTAACATTATATACTTTATTTAGCAAAACGAACGGAAGTTAATATTCCACACTTGGAAAGTTCACCTTTTGTTTAGCGTATTGTCCAGTTCAAGCTGAATTTCAAAGTAAAGATATTGACCCAAGTGTTGTTTTTTATTCCAGGCATTCTCCGGTGAAGAAGTTGCTCTAGCAAAACAGCGCCTGAATCAACTCCAAGCCTTCCAAACAAAGCTGGACGCCAACTGGAAAGGTGCTCGCTGGGTAATTGACCTGGTCACGTCGTCCCGGGACAAATCCTCTGCTTCAGCCTCTATCCGAGCCCTGGCCCAGTTTGATCTCCAAACTTCATCCGAATCAATCGTTTCGGCAGATGCTTCTATGCGGAAAAGTGAAGAAATACAATTCCTTGGTCTTCATAGCAAGAGCGATCAGCAGCTTAGACTCTTCGGCTCCACACTCGGTACTTCCTCAGCTGGAATCAAGTTTTCCAAAAGTGAGAATCAATTAGCTAACCTAGGACTTAACTCCCCTACGATGGATGACCGGTCAAAACCTTCACCCCACCACCTGACCCATAATCATCTCCTAAGCACACGGAAGGTCAGCATGCCGCTCTTCGCCAAATCCGCAGTCGGAGACAAACTCCAGTTCAATCCGAAGATCTATTCCACGCACTCTCAGAGCGATACCACCATTTCACACTCTGCTTCATCGGGTGAACCCGTTGGGAGCGCGAGTTTGCACAATCTATTCCGGCATTCCAGCAGTAGTCAGCTTCCTGTACCCGCTGTTGTCGTTTCTCAAATCAGCGATAGTTCGGTTCCGATAGTCCCTCCTGTCACAATAATTAAACCTCCTCCGGCATTACCGCGACCTACGGTGGTCAAGGGGCATGCGAGGATCAGTAGTGACCCACCACCCGTTCCACCCCGCCGAACACTACCTCCACCTCTACCAGCACGCCTCTTTCCTGCCCTGGACCCTCCTGCCCAGCAGCCACCTGTAATTCCCACTGTGCAAGTGAATCTCTGTGACAGCCCCAGCCCGCGATCTTGGAGCGGGAGCTCAACTTCCTGTGCCAGCGGAAGCGGTCCACCTGACACGGTTACCCCCGACCCACCCCCGCCCAGCCCTAGTCCTCCTTCTTCCTCTGGTGCTGGTGTGATGCAGACGGCATAAAAGTACGGACTGAATGTTTTATTATACAAATATTATTGAAAAGTACATATGTATCCTTCTATTAATAAAATGGGTACCAACTACGTATATGTAGTAAGAAAACGCTCGATAAAATTCGTGATATTATACGTTTACAATTTCTTTGAGGTTTCAAAAAACCATTTGTCGTTTAGAATATATTTCTGGATCAGATGCGGAATTGTACAGAAAACTGCAATTCACTTAATTGCAGCATAAACGAATACATTGATGAATGAAAATTTGAAGGTTTATTACGTTTGCCGAGATTTGTGTATACTAATCATCTTAATATATAATGACGTGCATGCATCTGCGAACTCACTGTATGTGTGTGAGACGGGTTCAAAGTCCAATTTTTCCACTCCCCACGGAATTTGTAATTATTTGATACTAGCTGATACCCCCGCTTAAGCGAAGAGGTCTTCAGAACAAATCACTACATCGTACTGCACATACTTTGTTTGAAAAAGTCGTTGGAATTCACAGTAACCCGCAATTATATATATTAAAGGAACATTTGCAGAAATTTAAGTAATCCTGACAACAGGATCACTGCATTCTGTACACGTTAGGACTCAGTCAGAATCACCTTCATTGCGTACTTAACCCGCGTTAAAAATTTCAGTACTCTGTGTGGTGAATTGGCTAACTGTATATTAGTTAAAGTCACCCTGACGACCACAGTAATGTACGCGCTGTGTTGGGAAGCATCGTTGATCGAAAAATCGAATCCGCCATATGCAAAGAAGCAATAGATAAATTTTCAATTCACTACGTGGCTATTTACTGAAATTGAAGTTCACCTGACGACAACCGGCTAGTACCACTTTGTTGTGAAAAGTTGTTGGGCCTCTACCGACCGACCGACCGATTCTGGCAATTATATATATTAACTAGCAAGTGAAGCCATGGCAACCATGGCCCGTCACGTTGACGCGTAATGTTGTAAACGGTATGCAAGCACTCGCCCACAGTAGTAGTTGTCTATGTCTCAAAAGCCGCCATTTCACTCTTTCACCTACACGTGTGTTACTGTTGGC
>JAQFYT010001013.1:0-19124 GCA_034694925.1 Ceratophysella denticulata
AAGAATTGACCAATCAGAATCGTACCACGTACAGGGACACAGGCACATCCGACATCCTACGAAAATATATATAAGATGAGTTGAAGGTTGAAGAGTATAGCGATTGGACGTATTTATTTTGCTTCACGTCACCTAATTTAACTAATGTATAATTCTTTACTTTGACATTGTTATGTAGCCAATTTCCAAAAAAAAATAATCAAAGTGAGCGCTGAAATAAAAGACTTAACTTGGTAAAAATATGTAAGTTGGAACGCCACACGCCACGTCAGGAACCCGAATAAATATTATTTACATATAACTCATAATAACTCATAATAACTCATAATACGAGATACAAGGAGAAGTCGGAATGAGAATTAGCTGGAAATTAGTATCGATATTTCGTTGAATAATCTTTTGGTGAGACAACCAAACCTCGACCCTTACGAGCTCCTCTGTAAACTGTTTCCAGAATATCAATCATTTCTTGCTTATCCTCCAATGCCCAGTTGATTTTATTGTTGTTTCCCGTTCCCAAATCAATCATAATGTGTTTGTTCCGGAAGAAGAACATGACTGTGCAGGGATCGTACAATTCATACCTGTACAGAAAGCAATGTCATGATTAAGTCATTGAATAAAACATAGACGCAGCCGTCGTCTATGGTTTATTTTTACTGGGTTGATCAATTGATTGACCAATTGATTCGACATACAACTCGGAAGCCGTGGTATGTAAATACATCTTGCCATATATATATATTTTGTTTTTATGTCATACATTTTATTGAAATCTGGTACTTCTGAAATGTCCACCAAGTAAACAACAGCGTAGTTCTTCACTTTCTCCGCAATTCCATAAAGAATTTCATCCATCTTCATACATGTAGGATCCCAATCGTGACCAAATCGAATCACCTACAATTATAAAAAAACGAGCGAATATAAATTAAAAAATTAATGTCATTTGTCATTTCCAGAAACAGGTCAAGTGAACGGGTGACGGATCCTTCTTTTTTGTCTTTTAGCCACACCCCAAGTGCACTGAATGCAATGACCGTTGTCTGTGGTCGGATTAAAAAAAGCTAAAATATAACCTAACCGAAAACCGAACCCGAATCAAGTAAAATACTGCGCAAGTTGTAAAGAGATGGGAATTTACATCTTCCGAAAGCGGACCAAAATTCATGATATTTGAGTTATGCCTTATCTTATGTGTATGTCTTACCACAACACGATCCTCTTCACTCAAAATGGCTTGGTCAACCTGCCAGCAATTGTGGAGATGAGGAAGCATGTACGACATTTTGAAGTATTACCTTAACTTTCCTTTAATTAAATCGAAGAACACGAATTAAAACTGCACTTTGATTTTTGTACTTTCAACTTACTTTGTGAACGTAAATTTATCAAGTTTTGACGATTTTCAACTTTCTAAAAATTCTACAAGAATTGAGTTGAAAACCTTACCCGCGGACCCACTCTCATGTTTTAGTAGTTATGCTCTTTGATTTTACATAACTGAACCATAACTGATTTTACATAACTGAAACACACGAAATGAGACCCGATGAATTGTTCATTGAATAAAAATAGAACCCTTTATTCAGGCTTCCACACAAAAACGAAACATTATAAATTATAAATTATAACCGAAATCTCAAATTCACAAACCCATGCTTCACAGTTACTGCAGTTCGGGAAGTCGAATTGCGGGTATTAACCTCAATGATATTGTCGGCATCTGGTCTGGCTCTTTTTAATTGCAGTGTCTCCTGTGAATTTTTTTCTCATAATATATCCTCAAAAATTGAATAATTATTAGAATGAATAAACTATGCGTATATTGTACTATGTATACTAACGATATAATCAGATTTATTCATTAATTCCGTTATTTCATTTGTTGTTTGTATCTTTTAAAGTTAAATGTCAAGTAATTTGGTGTTAATGCTGAAATCAACTATTAACTTTTTGGTTTTTGTATACTGCGTACGATTTTAAAGATAGAATTTGTATTTAAATATTCATATTATGATAAAATGTATGCCAGATGGGCATAATTTAAGTTTATGCTGTCTGGTGCTCAGTAACAGACTCGGTCTTGTCCTTGTCCGATTCATAGGGCGGTGGCGGTGAGACGCCAATACGGGTTATTTCTACGGGTTGGACATCTTCAGATTTTTTAATCGGATCTCGCTTTGGAAGATGGTCATCGAAATCCGGAGAATTTCTGCGTACGGGTGAGAGCAATTCCGGGTGGTCACTGCTCACTGTTTCCACTTCGAAGAACTTTCCTTCCAACTAAATGTTATAAAAATGGTATGTATAATCATGTAACCGTTGATTTACTGCGGAGTTTCGTAATTCATAACTACATATACGTTGGATCGTCCATAGCAAATAGCTCGCCCAGTCATGATTGACATAATGAAGGATAACACGCCTTGGATCGTCATTCCGGTCACAAGTGCAGCGGTCAAGGATAGTCCATTTTTCAAGATACGTGACGTTTCTTCAAATTCTATAGATTATTATATTTTTTATAAATAATTATTCGGATTTATAATCGTAAAATAGTAACAGTAGCAAACCGGCAGCCGTGATACTATTCGATCTCTGCGTCGTCGTGAAATATGAATCATAAGATGAACCAGAATCTTCATAGTCCTCGTGAGGGGAAGGATATGCCCAAACCAAGGTTTTGCTCACAAGCGCATCCAGTTCCGCACGAAGTCTTGGAAATTCGTGATTTAGTGCCATTGTGACAAAAATGTAGTTGAGGACAAGGCAGACAATATGGAACGTCATAGCTAAATGCAGTCTATCGGTTTATAAGTCAGAATGTCAGAAACATGAATCAGCAGCATTAGTTATTTTTCGGTGTAATTGTTGTGTACAATTTATAGGTTGACTAAAATATTTCAAGAATTGCACGAACTTTCCATAGGAAGAAGTTTTAGCAGCCACGAGCGTGAGTATTGAAGCCAAAAATATTGCAACAATGGCAAATGGTGTTGTCAATGTGAATAGCGACCGTGCTCCGTAACTTGGATGAATCAAAATCTGTAGATTCAGACTCAAGAATTATTATAGCTTTATGTGTGAAGTACAATGTTGTAACCATTTTGTTCGTAAAACTGTACGTTCCGACCGGTTAGGTTACCTGACAAAACACCAGAAGCAGCAAGGTTCCACAAACAAGTTGAATCCAAGAAATTACTTTTGCAGTTCTTCTTTGAAAATAGCGATCGTAGATTACCTCAAATTCATCGCTCAGCGTTCGTAGACGAAACTTGGCGTCACCACTCTTGTGAGAACATTTGGTCAATTCTAGTGGATGCATATTTGCACTGGTACTTCAATATAATATTGTCAAGATATATGCTATGAGCAATGCGACAATTGACAGTTACAGAATATTACTGAAAGGATTCGGGTTCAATAAGCACTGATAAAGCTTCTACATGAAAATTTTTAGGTTTACCTCAATCATAAAGCCCATTTGGCATACCTAAATCATGACGGCACGAAATCTGACATAATGAGCATCCGGTATCAATTGTTAAATGGCTCATGGTTCAATAGGCATTCAGTAGTTGCTTTCCTTGAACTTCAAATCAGTAAAAGTTTCCGGTCGCGTGATTTGTTCGAAATTCTTGCCTTTTATGATTTATGATTGTTTAAATTCAATTGAATTTCAAGTTCAATGTCAGAAGGATATCTCTAATTGAAGTAAGGCTTAGTCACAGATTGCAAATAATAATTACCTATTACACGTTCGTGTTTTGGCTGAATTAATCCCGAATTTAATTTAATATCAATTTCAATTTGAATCAACTTCGAATTTCAAAATGGGACATGCATAAGCA
This sequence comes from Ceratophysella denticulata, assembly GCA_034694925.1. Taxonomy (NCBI): domain Eukaryota; kingdom Metazoa; phylum Arthropoda; class Collembola; order Poduromorpha; family Hypogastruridae; genus Ceratophysella; species Ceratophysella denticulata. Next base: position 3,855 of record JAQFYT010001013.1, read on the forward strand.
GCTTATACATATGTATAATGGATAGGATACTGCAAATAGAAATTTTCATATAGGAACACTTTCCATAGATATAGACCGCTCAACATTAAAATTCAAATTGGCTGCTACGTTTGTTGGGTCAAAGGTCATTTCCGTTTTGGGTGATGGTGACACGGGTGATTGAAGCTGCGGCGTGTTTGTATGACGGACTTTGGTTCCCGAGCCGAATGAGGAAGATGTTCTTGGGCTTATTTTATGTTTGATGTCCTAGAATTCAGTATAACTAGTTGACTGTTCGGAAATTGAGTAAGTATTTAGAAAACGTACTGTGCCTGATTTGTTGAAGACGCAGAATATTGGAAATCCAGTTGCAGCCGCGAGAAAACTTCCGATTCCCAGGGAGGCCATTGAAGTGGCAGCCATGATAATGAGACAATGGAAGGCTCGACTGAAATCAGCTAATTCTGCGGAATATGGCGCTGCGCAAATGAAGCAAGTGAATTTACTAAAACGGGTTCGCGTTGTTATATGTAATTTGAATATTGGTTACCCAGTCCAAATACGACGTGTGATGAATCAATCCTGTGCATAATTATAGCCAATTCCGGAAGCGCAAAGCAAACCAGACATAAGCTTGCCATGAAGTTTCCAATGACGCAGATCATATTGAATGCCATTGCGAAGTGAACCCTGATTATGACCAAGAAATTACCCAAACAAATGTTTGTAATAAAGTGTTCTAACGTTACCGGCAGAAAGTAGATCGCACGCAATAATGGTACCAGTACCGATATGGCTCATGGCTTACCAGAAGTATACGGGTTCTATAGCTACGAGAATGGTGAGCCCGGCGCCGATCATTTGAAGCCCTGCAATCCATATCCCTGGCGAATAAGAATTGACAGTTTGATAGACCATCAGTTCTTCCGGTAGAAATGTTGGTACTAATTTCTTCAATAGAACCTATAAAAACGCAATCTACTGTTTAATATACGTTTAATTAAAATCTAAATAACCCAAATTCTGACCTGTAAAACCAGGATGGTAATTCCAAGTAAAAACTGACCAAGGGACAAGCAAATAATGCATTGTGACCTCAGGTAAGCCAACCTCTTCGGAAAAAGTCTTATTCGCGTTGACGCAACTTTGCGCGAACGCCGAATACAGAGCATCATTTGATGCCGTTTCCCCGGAAAAGAATAGGACCGGATCAACGCAAAAACGGAGCGGAACTACACTGATCCAGAGATCCGGCACTGACCCTCAAATCAGGCTCTTAATCAGGCTTTAGAACTGTATGTCGATTTTTGTAGTATGCATAATCGGATTTATTTGCTGTGACGAAGTGTAAATAAACCCATTAAATGCAAATACAGCTAATACTCAACAAGTCACGCATCACGCAAAGGACTACTCAAAATCATTATTCATTCTTCTATTATACCTATACTGAATCAAACTAGGCATAAGCATTTTCAAATAATAAGATGGACCCTCGTGAATCGTGACTATATGGAAAACAAACTTCCGGCATTACAAAATACTAATTTGTAATTTCTGTAACAATAACATGCAATTTAATCTCAAAATGTCTCATTTCATAGAACCAGTAATAAATAGGTGTACAGACCATACTGTTAACTAGAATGAACATGTTCCACTGAATACAAGTAACCTGATTTAGGATACAACATACAAGCTAACTGGAAAACATGAAACTATCTAAAAATGGACCATACAGTATACAGTGCGAGTAATCATTAATCAACTTGATTTAAACCATGAATAATAACACGGAATTAATTAGAGTTTGGTTTCGCTGCAGAATGGGTTATCTGAATTTTCCTTTCAGGTCTTTTTGTTCTGTTCTGGATGAAGCTTACGCAGAAGTTTGTCGATGTTTACTTGCTTTATCATTTGTATCTTTGAAGGCTGGCAAATAGAAAAATGAATAGACAATCATTAAATAAAAAATATCGAAGCGCTAGTGCGCGGAATAAGGTTTTTGAAATTCGAAATTACCCCAGAATTTTCGCTTGGTGTATGGAGTTTAGCAGAAGCAGGCTTATTTTGAGTGACAGGCTTAGCTGTCGTGGTCTTCGGCAGTGGTGCAGTGCTCGAGGTCACTGATATTCCCATAGAGAGTAAAGAATACACTGACTCGGTTTCTGACCGCGTCAATCGTTTCTCACGTCCGCCCACATTGAACTTCATCAAGCCCTGACCCGGACTACTTGGTACTGTAGGTTGAATTGGTGCATGTACTGTAACTGTAGGTTGAATTGGTGCACGTACATTAGGTTGAATTGGTGCACGTACATTAGGTTGAATTGGTGCACCTACTGTAGGCTGAATTGGTGCACGTACTGTGGGTTGAATTGGAGCAGTATTTCTGAAACAGACAATGACAAAATAAAACTAGAATTTTCTAATATCCACCAACATATTTTTGCATTAAGTGCTTAAACCAACCTTGGAACGGAAACAACGGACGGATTCACAGACTTCAGAACCAACTTCAACGGATCATCTTTCTGTGCTGACGAAGAGTACTCTTTTGGCACAATTTTTTCGACAGGAGCAGGTGCCACAGGATCTGCAGGTGGTACCGGCGGCGGTGGTGGCGGTGGGGGAGGTAGTGGCGGTGACCAAGCCGGATTAATTTTGGGATTCGGTGTATTGAGATCATCCGGACTGGGCCGCTTCTTATGCAAAGTCATATCAGGCGTGGCTTCAATGTGGGCTCGACCCCAATTCTCAATCCTTGGAAGTGTGATTCCACGACCGGGTGTTGCGGGCACGCCGTTTTCCTTAACCGGGGTAATGAGGGAAGAAAATCCTGTGTCACCTCCATAAGTAGTGCCCAGACCTTCGTAAAAGTTTGAACTCGTACTCATAGAATTATGGGAAGGATGAGCTGGTGAATCCCAATCACTCACGGTATCACCTTGTCGAAGGTAGCGTGGAGTGCTTGGTGGTATGACCCAAGCGTCTTGCTTCGACACGCTGTCTTCCGGGCTTGCGTTTGGTGATGGTGATAGAATTTCATTTGAAGTAAGGTCACGTGACCCTGCTGGTGGACTCACTGTTGCTGATTTGGGCATTAGAATATCCATAGCCTTTCTCGGAGGGGCACGCCCTGGTTCGGAATTACAGAACGTCAAACGTGGTGGACGCGGCAGACTGACGTTATTCAAAGAAATGTTGATGCCCTTGACCCAAGCCTCTAGCTCAATTGAAGAAGAGTCCTGAGAAATACATGAAACTGGAGTAGTCTTTAGCTGTGCTAACTCTTCTGATTTACGAGATTTTCGAGTTCGGGCCCGTTTTCTCGGTGGAGATTTCGGTCCAAATTCACGAGACCGCTTTCCCTTGCTTCTTAAGGTGGGTCCTGCTGAACTTGAAACTGGATCTTCAGGAGTATCCATTGGGTTCTTGACTGGGCTTTCTACGGTGTTCGATTTAATAACGTCCTGAATTACTTCCTCATAATGTGCATTCAGTGTTCTCGGACTTGTGACTAGAGAATTGACATTGGTTTTAGTTTTTCCACGTTTCTTGCGGGCAGGTGGTGGTGATTTAGGAGTCTCGTTAATTGGTACAGAGACTGGGTTTATAATTTCCGTAATTGCAGAACCGATTGTTTGTGTGTCAGCAAAAGTACCACCAAGAACTTGTACTGGGAGAAGAGATCCATCCGCACATTGCATAAAAGTCTGATTACCAATAACTTTCACAGAAAGAGGCATACCAGGACTAAAAATCGGGGATGTAACCGGCGGTGTGTCAGAGACCTGAACCTGAGCTAATGTGTATTGCTGTCCTTGAGATTGCACGAACACAGGGTCTGCGGGTGACTGAATCATCCATGATCTGGTGGTTTCAGGAATAGTAATAGTTGGTGCCGGTGGAATGACCACGACGCTGGTATCCTGATGCCCTTGGAGCGATGTCGATGCACTTTCACCCCAGTCCAACCGTTTCTTACCCTTAGTTTCACCTCCAGTCTTACTCATAGATTTCCTGGAATTAGAATCATTACTTTTCGAGGACCCTTCTTCGTTAATTGAACTCAAACGATTGCTAACGCCCGGTGGAGTGGTGAACTGGAGATTTCGGACATGATTATGCTTCTTTCGGGGTGTACTGAAGCTCTTCTTGTTCACAATAATTGGTTTTCCATTAGAAACATGTGTTTCACTGAACTTATGAGAAGCGATGAAGAATTTGTTGATCAAAGGCCCAGTTAATTTTTTCTGGCTCGATGTGGGTATGTCAGAATTGAGATCTGCTCCATCTGGGGTGAAAGTGATGGGATTCGTTGGAGTAGCCACAGATGAAATAGGAGAAAAATTAGGTATATTCTGCACTGCTTCAGCTGTCTTGAGCAGGTCAATCCGCTCCTGAGTATCGGATAGAGCAATATCTGCAATCTCCACCTCTACGTCCTTTCCTGGTGGTGGTAACTTGGATGGAATTTTGGGATCAATTTTTCTTCTACCTAAAAGGTTCCAAGCTGGAATTTCGAGATTATCTGCTTCATACCCTTCTGGAAATGCCTTTGTCTGGATAGGTTTAGATTTTCGGATCTTTACAGGTGCAGCTCTGGGTTTTCGTCGGTTATCTGTTGTTTTTGTTTCCAAAATCTTTTCCGGAATTAGCACAGCATCATCAATAGCGTCCTTTCGAAATTCCTCAGCTTCTCTGGACGGCGAGTCGGCTATATCAATCACAATAGGAGGAGTCTCAGGCCGTTCAGGAGTTTCAGGCTGTTCAGGAGTTTCAGGCCGTTCAGGAGTTTCTGATTGGTTCGGAGGTTGTTCAAGAATTTCAGACCGTTCATGAGTTTCTGGTTCTGGTCGTTTCAGAAATTCAGGTCGTTCTGGAATTTCTGGACGATTTGTAGTGTCAGGCTGTTCTTCAGTTTCTGAAATCTAAGGGAAAGCATCGAGATTGCTTACATTACGTATTACTCAAATTGCAGAAGTGATTTAACTAGGTAACGTCTAATTTTATCTGCTCACCCGTATATCAATTGAGAACTGCCCATTGTGTTGAGTCACCGGAATAACAGCTTCGGATCTGCTTTGTAACAAATTAGCATTTTCATGCTCATTTCGTGGACTCTCAACAGCACACATATAAGTCGGCTCGCTAAATTCAGGCATATCGTCCTGAGTAAACAAATGCGATAAAAGAGAATCTAAGTCTTCAACAATATCGTTAGTGTTGTTGGGTTTTGTCACGGGAGCCTCCTCAATTGCTAACGCACTATTCGCTACTGGAGCATCCTCAATTGTTTGCACATTATTTCCTGCAAAAATAATTTCATACAAAATTATGTATTTACATTTTAATTCAAGTATAGCAAAAATTCAGATACAAAATAAAAACCCACCTTGTAAGGCTACATCAGGATGAAAATACTTTTGATTAATGAGACTGGCAAGGCGTTCCTGCTCCTGAGCAGTTCCCAACAAGTAGTCCCGGAGAGCAACTTGAATTCTTGCTTTAGCTTCGTCCCCCAAAAGATCATTGGGAGCGTTGGGAGCATCAAGCTCCATATCGGCCTGACCGCTTGGGACTAGCATTGCTGAAGAATTGATATTGAATTCAATACCAGTTTTCGTCTTTGCTTCGGCGGTAATGGATGAAATAGGAAAATCATGACTGGTCTCCATTCCAATTCTAACTTCTTGAGATTCCACATCGGTTTGAGTTTCAATAGTTTGCTGATGGCATGATGTTTGGGTTTCAACAGAGCTTGAAACTGGTAACTCGGTTTGAGTATGGGACGAGGTCAGCTGCTTCGGTGGAGGGGGTGGGTCAAGTACATTGTCCTCGGACGTACAAGTTGATACAAATCTCTTGGTACGGATGAGAGATGCAATTTGTGGTGGTTCTCTTGGGGAACAATTTCTGGAATTGGACGGAGTTTTTCTGTCATAGATTGAGCTCAGTAAATTGTTTATTTGTCGGAGTTGTGTGGTGAGCGTATCACAAGGGCTCACGCTATCTTCTTGAAATGCTTTCCATTTTGTGAGTAGATTCACAACAAGGTCTTTCACTAAAGAAACATGATTTACATAGGCTATAAATATCTGATTCAAAATTCAAAAGTAAAGGTAAGGCGAGAATTTAAGCCCTTTAACATACCAATCAGCTTTGCCTTTCCATAGTCATGCAGAATATCCGAAAGACTTCCAAGGAAGGTTGATTGTGCTCCAAATACAGCAGCTGACCTAATCCCATTTAAATCCGAAGATTCTTTGAGAAATGTCTGGGCCGTGTCTTGGCATCCATTCGTATTCAAGTAACCTGGGTGAGAGTGAAATTATAGAATGGATAAAAATTTTCATAAAGATTCAAATGCTTTGTGAGATATTTCAGAAAAGTTAGATACATAAGTAATAGATGAAAATGGAAATAATTACATAGAAAAGTAGGTGCATGAAATACGCCGTAAGTAGTTTTATTTACATAATGAATATTACACCTTGAATTAGGTTTAGTAATATCACTTTGATTTTTAACTTACGAAAAACAAGGGCAGAGACTTCGGACGAATGCGTTGACTCCATCGTATTGTCCTAGTAGTCCTACTCCGTGGTACTAACAACTAAGGTGAATTTAACATTCCTAAAACACACAAAAATACGTTACGCATTACGTACGAACTCCTTGAAATTGAATCCAAGATATGATATATCATGGATCTGGATTACACAACAATCTTACAAAACTAATACATAATACAACAGGTGACAAGTAATCGCAATCGCACTGCGCACAGTACAACCGACAATGGGAACAGGAACTAGTACCAAATTTCTTATCTATGACAATACTAACCTGCATATACAGCAGCCTTCATCTAGAAAATTAGTAATTAGTTTAGTTGTTAGTATAGCTGGAAGCGGAAATGACTTCATTTAGGAGAAGGGGTGGGTGAGAGGTCAACCGTTGACCTTGTCTTTTCAAACCACTTCAAACCTAGCCCATAACTATGTACTTCTAAGTTAAACGAAACAAGTCCAAGTCAGCTAGGCATGCCAGCTTGCCCCGATTTCCTGAGGCCTCGCCTGGCCAGTGCCAAGTTGCAAGTCCAAAGTCACAAGTCAAGTCAATTACTCTGAGGCAGGGCTACGTATGTAGGAACACTCAATAGTCAATAGTCAACGTCGTCTTTCCCCGCAGCACGTTTCGGTCAACGTCAATAGCAGAACTGACAACTGAGGTTTATGATGGCGCCCAAGACCTCTTTTGAGGCGCTGCTCGGCGAAAAAAAAATACCACGACAAGCGAGCAGGAGGCCACACAACAGCAGGAAATGGCAAGTAAATTACAGTAAAACATAAATTCCACCAAACCGAACAAACCCCTCCCGCTCGAAAAACAGTGCAAAGTACGACAAAGACGCGCGTCTACTCTATGGGCCTCTTCGGTCCGTATTATTATTCCATTCTGCTCTGCATAATTTGGAAGTTTGAAAGCTGGAAAAAGTTGTCTGGTTGAGGTAACCATATTAGCGAGGACGCTGTATGTTGTATTGTAACAGCCAATTGTTGTAACAGCTCATTGTAACAGCTCACTGTAACGCCCCCTTAATAGCAAGAAGTTGGCACTCTTTCCAATCGTGTATTCATTAACATTGCCAACCGGCTGTAAAATCCTCAAATTACTCATCAATTATCATTATCATCAATATATTTACATGCCCGCAGGCTAATCAATTTGAAATGTTTGCAGTTTATTGTTTGGCTTATAATGTATATGTTACAGGCCGTTTGTATTTCCAGGCCCGATGTATCTGTACTCCATAAATATATATAAATTCTTCTCATAACAATTCAAATGTGCACAGCAGTATACAATCCGGAATACAAGGCTAATGAAAAACGATTATTCATATTCAATGCATTCACATTCTTGTTTGAATTAGCCATCTGGACCTTTATCTTATGGTCTGTCCGACTGGAATGATAACAGTACGAGGTAAATGACATGAGATATGGTTATGTATATGTATAGCCAGTCTATCTTTTGAGCTGCACAGAATAACTTCTACGTGTTCTAATTATTACCAATCCTGTAATAATGAATATTATATATATAGGCCAGATATAGGCCAGATACATCGGGCCTAGGCCAGATACATCGGGCCTAGGCCAGATACATCGGGCCTAGGTCAGATACATCGGGCCTAGGCTGGATACATCCGGCCTAGGCCAGATATATCGGGCCTGGAAATACAAACGGCCTGTAACATATATATTATCCGTTGTATTTTGTACTGATTTTGTATAGATAATGTATTTGTAGATTGTTTAGAAAGTATTGTTTAGTAAATTGTTGTAAGTTGATTACTCATCAATTATTGGGAGCACTTAAACCTGCTTACGTCAGTGTCCACATTATTGATATTTTATGACTCTAAAATATATTTGTTCCAATGAAAGAAATTCGGTTTTGATTGCCGTCTGAACTCTGGAGATATCACAGAGTTTGCTGTGCAGAAATGTTTGAATCAACTGTTTTACTTTAAATCCGAACCGGACTATTACAAAGCCTAACGGCATTACACAAACACAAGGCTGGCGACGCATAGACTTGATCAAGGGCAAAAATGGCGAGATAAGGCGGAGTTGAACCCGGATACAACGCTATTCGGTCGAGCAAACTGATCACAACACCGCCTTGCAAACAGCGATTAGCACGATAATCCTAAAAGCAGTAGCATATTTGAATAACAATTACAATGACCTCATTCGATTTGCCCAAACGACAAAATACTGATAAAGCGTGGTCGTAGCAAATATAATATAAATATAACTAATTTGACCCATTGGGGGAAGTTGGGTGTGTACTACACATACGTAGCATGAAACAACAAACAACAGCTCCAAGCATAAATTCGCAACGAAAGTTGTACAGCTCTGAAAGCCGCATTGACCCAATATTTATGCAACATTATCCAACCAACCAGTGTAGTACCAAAAACCATTTCTTGCACATTTCAGAAGTTTCCCACGATACATATTCCCACACACCTGTATCATCGGTGTCAATTCAATTAATCAGATCAATTTAGCATTAAATACTGGTTTGGCGTTACTGGGAGACTGAACTGGAACAGAATACTTTGCAGATAGGTTAATTAAGTTGTTCCAGGAGCTTGGAAATTGGCTCTATGAGCATATTCGATCATGCAATTAATTCCAATTCAGTACTGAGCTGACTCTTGGATTTGACAGAGGTCACAAGTATTGAAACATGGAGACTCAGGTTATATCATTCGTGTTTACGGTATCAGTCGTCTACTACTTCTATAGAACCCGTCGTCGAAATGTAGAGCGGTACACAAACCAGGGAGTGATTTATTTGGGGGAATTTTACGGCAACTTGCTCAAAGGTCGGTTAAATGGTGAACATTTGACCGAAAGTGTGCTGCGGAAGTATAAACAAGTGAAGGGGGCAAATCAAAAGTTTGGATTTGAATTGGAGTTAGGAAGACCTGCCTTCTTTATCACTGATCTGGACCTCGTCAAACACGTGTTAATCAAGGATTTTGAGCATTTTGCAAATCCATTGAAATTCGCCACTTTAAACAATAATGATGATTTAATTGGGCGAATGGTCATTTCACTCCGTGGTTCAAAATGGAAAGCTCTTCGATCCAAACTTGGATCTGTACTTTCTAAAGAAAAACTCAAGCGTGTGTTCCACTTTATGAATTCAAGTGGGAAGAAATTGATCCAGTATTTGAACGCCGAAACTCAAAAAGCAGGTCGAGGTCCGGTTAACATGGAGGTCGGGTTTTCCAAGTTTACCATGGATTTTATAAGCTCATCATCATTTGGATTGGATTCACAGGTCTTTGAAGAAAAGGAAAAACCCACCCTGTTCGATAGAATGATTTTGAATTTAAAATTTGAGAGTGCACGCTTTTTCTTCCAGTTGACTATGGTGTCAATTTGTCCCGCTTTATCGGATTTCCTTGGATATTCAATAATTGATACAAAGACCCAGACTTATTTTAAAAAGATGATGATGGAGACTATTCGAGACAGGGATCAGAATAAACACCCCAAGAGAAACGATTTCATTGATTTTTTGCTGGAAACAAGAGATCAACAGCAGTATAGGGCTAGTCAAGGAAAAGTCATGGAAGTATCAATGGAACCCACTGACATAGCTGCACATTGTATGACCTTCTTCAACGGTGGTTACGACAGTGTTATTTCTACTCTAAAACTTCTGGCTTACAATTTGGCAGTTTGGCCTAAAATTCAGGAACGTTTATTTCAAGAATTGAGTAATGCCGTTGCAGAAAATGACGGATGTTTCAATTATGACATGATTACCAAGTTGGAGTACCTTGATAATGTCATCTCAGGTAAGCACAGAGTTTTTCAGCACACTCTCTGTCGGAGAATAGAATTAATTAAAATTATCTTAAGTACAACCAAGTGCAAAGTCATCCATTAATTTATTCCAGAGTCAATGCGAATCGTATCCGTGGGTTGTCTAGCATATCGAATTTGCACCAAGGATTTCCAAATTCCCGACACTTCTGTAATTATTCCGAAGGGCTCCTCGGTTGTGATCCCTATAGCAGGGATCCATAGTGATTCCGATTATTTTCCAAACCCTCAAGAATTCATTCCAGAACGCTTCACTGCCGAAAATAAATCTAAGATGCATTCGTGTTCCTACATACCATTTGGTCAAGGACCGCGAATGTGTATGGGTATGCCCTAACATAAAAAATGAGTATTAATTCCAAAAAAGATTTAGAATTTTTTTTATTTAAATGCAATTTTGTATTTTCTAGGAATGAGGCTTGGTCTGATGGAAGTCAAAACCGCAATTGCTCACATTGTTTTGAATTATTCCCTGGAACCATGCAATAGAACACCTATTCCGATTAAACTTTCACCCGCTTCGATGTTCTCAATACCTGCTGGTGGCCTTTGGCTTAAGCTTAGACCAAGAGCCTGAAGCGGTAATACGACAGTGGTTTTGCCTATTTCATTAATAAATTCCATTACTGAAGAGGTGCATCAAAACTGGTTTGGTTCAAAGTATAAATTTTGTTTGTGTAGTTATTATTTGAATTCTTGTCCTACAATTATATGATTACTGTTAAAGAATACTACCAGGAGTATTTTACTCTGAACAACAAAACAATATAAAGCCCTAAGGATTTTACACGAAGCTAGCGATGCTTAGATATTAAAAAATTATCACAGCCAGGCTGTTGAACCCGGTTACAACGAGATTCGAGCGAGCGCACTGGCGCCAATGACAGTTTAATCATTCAGTAATTAAGCTTAGCGTAATCAAAACTCACTAAAGTTTATTAGAAAAGATGTAATGCTGAATGTAATAGCATATTTATTTAAGTAACAATTGATTGCATTGGTTTCCGAATTCTGACCATAGGACTAATTAGTCCATTGGAAAGAACGCTAAAGCTTGGCAATACTCGAATATGTTGTTTGCTTGATACAATTGTTTTAAAGAAAATAAAAAACCAACTAAAAATTCTATATTACAATCTTCAACTAGTTTCTGTAAAATTAAACTTTCGACAAGCATTAAATAAATCAATGGTGTCCTGTCCGACCAATGCTGGATGAGCATTTCCAATACTGCCGTTCACGAATCGGGATACCACCAAAATATTATTTATATACCTATTTCCTTAGAAAATTAGTATTTTGATTGTAACAAATATGTTGTAGACAATCGGCTATGCCCCTTGAATATTGTAGGCAAATGAAATGGAAATGAGTGTACGTCAGCATAGAAATGCTCACTATGAATGATTGGAGAACAATGGTGATGTACATTAACCAATTGATCTTAATTGGACTCAATCTCAACAGACTGTCCCTGGCATTGGAGAATATCATCACCATTGTAGCAATGAAGCAGAACGGAATTAACATGGCAGATATGCGGCGCCGAAATTTCAATTCTACTTGAAATCTGTTAACATCTCGAATGTTCGAAAGTCGTTGAGTTGCCGATTATAGATTTAAAAAAAAATAGATTTTAACTTTAACAGCATTTTGAATAATATAAACTTCAATTTTAAAAGTTACTTGAATTAGTATCCTCGTAAATTGCTCGTTCTGTTTCCATCCAGTTTGTAAAGAATTCACAGATGTTACTCTTGCGGAAATAAAAATATACGAATATCGAACGATTAAACAAAAAGTGGTTTCCAAAGCCAGGTACTCATGCCCAGCATTGTCACGGGCGCAGCGGTGCCTCTTAATAATGCGTTTTTTAAAAATTGAAATTGAACATAACTGGTGTACATCAGGAATAACAATGCAATGATGGAATGAAGAGCCGCAAAAATATTCCAAACGTGGTAGGTAACTCATTCTGTCAGTGGTTTTTGTTACAATTTTATGATTAACTCGTTTATGTTTTAATTTGTAAGCAAGAATTCCATATACCAGGTCAAAAGTTTGAAATATGAAGCGTAGATTGAGATTGTTGTATGTTCCATTGGTATTTGGTTCAAGAACTTCGTGACCGTGACCATGGAGGTTAATACTGCTGGTACTGGTACAGATACAACAAAACACTCTCTGCCTTACACACTACTGAAATTCAATTTTTGTGAAGTGCATTGAAATTTTGTATGTAGGTTTTGTATACAATCTCGAAGACGCCCACGGCCCACGGCATGGGTGGTGTGGTAAGTGCAAATATACACATACATAATACCTATATGTACAGCAAGTGTCAAGAGTTACGTGACATTTAATTCATCAAATAATGAACAACTCTAATACAGTATCTTAAAGTTATGTATTCGATTTATGTACATCACTTTGGTAGACGCTAAGTTGGAAAGTTTGGGTCTTTTTGGGCAACAGGTGTTTGCGCCTCAGATTTTGGGCTAGGTTGGGCTTTTGGTAAATTCGGGTGAGCGCGTTGAAGTAAAGCAAATGACAAATGGACTATATTGCTGTACTACATAAGTTCAATACCATGAGCTTAAACTTAAACGTTACCTAGCTTAAACTTTAAACAGTTCAATTTCGTGAAGCTACATAGGTTAAGATAAGTAATCCCGTTACCCAGCCACAACTTTTCAAAGGATCTGGTCCAACTGTCCTATATTCAAACATCGCTGTTGCAAATAGCAAAAAATCGTAAATATGTCAAATAATTCCTTCCAAAATGTTTTAGATTCATAGTAGTACACAATTGTTATTGATTTTATTTTCAATTTATATGAAAGCCGGATAGTCTGGCTGGAATCATTAAAAGCGCAAGAACGTCAAAATGACATTACTTAGATGCACAAACAGATAATAATGTACCGTACAATACGATTCCATGCCAAATCAGCCAGTACATTTCCGGAGCTCCTAATAACGTAATAACATTGCGTCTCACATGCAAACATTAACTTGTAGTGCGAGGAAATTGTTTTGATAAACTTAATTATTAAGGTTAGTTATGTCAATTTTATAATACCAGCTTCAGTTTATTGATCTCTTCAAACTGATAATTTACGTCTTGAATAATTTTACCACTACTATTTAAAATGTGGGCGATAAAGCCGTACTAGTGCTTTATGCCATTTATTGCTATCTTGCAATCTCGGTGTACATTTTATATAGCTCAAAGTGCCCTTACGTTAGTACCAACATGCCGAGATTACATTGATACAAAACTAAAATTGCAGCAGTACAATCAAATACGATGTTGCAATTGAGAAGAAGGATAGAATCGTCCCTGCCTTTATCACATAGAAACATCCTGCCTCAAATCCAAAACCAGTACACTTTCCTAGCAATTGTATCTGCATATTCAGATTATAGAATTCTGCCGAGCTTTGTACAGACGTCAAATCTGGAAAAGATTGGAGCCACGATTTTTTAAACTTTTTCGACAACTCATGTGTCCTTGCCATGGTGGGAAGAACGGTCGCCAATTGTACCGAGAAATGAATTCCAGAAAACAAGAAACCTGCTGTAGCCGTCAAGGGTAACAAATTCAAGAATCGGAGTGAAACATAGATCAGCACACAGTATTGAATTAATACAATGACTTTATAGTAAACAAAAGTCCATTTAAAAACTTCATTGAAATTCTCAACTAATTTTCGTAGCATTTGAAATTTAAGACATGCAATTTCAAGATCAGCAGGGTCAGGTCCAAGTGCAGGGTTAACTTTGATAAACTTGGATTTTGGTGAAAATTGAAAAATATTGGTTTCTATGTTCCAGTTAATTGAATCTGTTTCTACTGAACTGTTATCATTATAAGAAATAAATTCCAAGGCATAGTTTATGCTGTATGCAAAATGCAAGCAAATAAAATGAAAGTGAGTGAAAGCTAAGAGAGCTATGCTGATCATGTAGGCTTGTATAAAAATTGAAACATAAATCAACCAATTAAATTTCTCAGAATCCAATGGATTATCCAGGTATGAGGTCATATATGCTGGATATCTCAAATTCTGGGAATGATTGAAGGAGATTATCAGCATTGTCCCAATCGTCCAAAATGGAATTATCCAAGACACCGTTCGTTGATTTTGTTGTAATCGTTTCTGAATATCGAGAACAGCTTTGGAGTCCAAAAACCGCTGACTGGCAGATTCTGCAAACAATAAGTTGTCTCGATAACCAAAGAAATGTCTGTACAGGGTGACACGAAATGTTTTGCACCCCCCCCCCTAGGTTCCAGGAATCGTACAATGACATATGATAAACCAAATTAAAGCAAATTTCATTGCGAATCGAAAAATGCAGTATTATTTGTAGGTATTTTTCTTAGCATTTTCTTAGCATTGCAGCGCAAGAGAGAGAAAGCAAGCGCTTCGGCGGCGACCCATCTCGCGCTTTCTCCCCACAAGAGACAGAACAAAATCCGGCTCGCAGCGGAGATTGCGACCGTGCGCGGCTCAGGGTTCCGGGATGACATTTAGATGTTCCTGGTGTTGAAACTAGGTTTTGGATTATATGAATATTGACCCAGGAAGGTTGGAGAAGGGTTTGGATAAATTTTGCATCAATTTAAAAGAAATTCATACTATGATGGACCATTTAAACAGCTTGAAGAGCGAAAATTCGACATTTTTCACTATTTTGCGCTGCACAGCGATCATTTGTAAGAAAATTCAAAATATTATTACACCGCTAGATCCGCAATAAAATTTTCTTAAATTTGGTATATCATATGTCGGGGAGCCAGGATGTCTCAGTGGATGGAATTCCATTCTACCATTGGCCAATACTTGAGATCACATTAGGG
>JAQFYT010001014.1:0-19119 GCA_034694925.1 Ceratophysella denticulata
TTGTGCAACAAGAAATGGAATTTGGCACTAACCTAACCTAACATTATCTAACCTAACCTAACCTGACCAAAATGAAGTTTACTGGTATATTACAAAAGTCCATTTCTTATTGCACAAGTCCAGATTCTATTGCACAAGTCCAGATTTTATTGTATAAGTCCATATTTTATTTCACGTTTACATATTTCCCATGAACTAACCTAACCTTGTTAAAATGGCTGCATCGGAAAAATAAGGTTAGGTTATGAAAGAATTAATTTGGAGCTGAGTCTAGTAGTCACATAAATTTTAATAGTACAGAAGGTGACACAATATTATTTCGAGCTGAGGTCGTATTTTTTATTTCGGCCAATGTGCTGGCTCGGGCTGCAATTTTGGGCTTGGATCCCAACATATGTACGAGTAGGTTTGTATTTTGCATTGCCAGCTACACTTTCCTGTAAATCCCTCGTGACTACTTGACAAGAATAAATCGTAGCCCATCCTCCATTCATTAACCGAATCCTTGGGAATGCTGAGGAGATGCAGAAAAAGGAGTCATTTACCCTCTTGTCACCGTTTAAAGAGGCGGGGCCGTGGCATAAATAAACTTCTAATGTTCTTCCTTGAATGCTAAAACTACTCAAATAGTTGTAAGAACGCAAAGGAGCTTCCTTCACCATTTTATCCAGACTTACTACACTCAAGAGCCTCAAAATTCTCTTCAACTCCTTTTTGAGACGTTCACAGACTAAAAAAACACTTCAAACTTCAACATCAATCTAATTTCATCCAAGATTTCCAGCCTATTTACCTACATTAAGCCGCCCGACCTGACGCTCAATTGCTCGCTTGGGAAAAACAACAGAAAATATACTGCTCCAGGCATATGTATATACAGCTTCAGCTTAAGAAATTCAGACCTGTCGGCTATATTTTGCCTTAGGAAAATTTAATTAAATGAGATACATTCGTCTGACACGCAGTATTAGGTCTGGCATGGCGTTTACCCCGGATGTACAGGGTGGCGCTAAATATTTTGGCCACATTGTCTTATTTCATTTCTTTGCAAGCCAGAATGTTTTTGTACTACCCTACACATACTTAAAAATTTCTGTTTTGCACTTTTACCAACTTTCACCTGACCCTAAACAAAAACCTGAATGTTTTTACCACCCTGTACATTAATATTCATTTTTGCACTTTCACCAACTTTCACCGGTCCATAACCAAAAGCAAATCAAATCAAAAGTAACCTCAGAGTTTTGACCTTAGACCTTTACCTGATTCAAAGCGACAAAATCTTCTGCTGAAATGACGTCATCCCGATTCATGTCCAGAACATGGCGGAAGAAATACGTCAGTTTAATCTTCTGGAAGTCGGAGAGAAAGTCACGGCCAGGGGGTGGTTCCTCGTTCCCAATGTCATCCTCACCCGTCCCGCGTTGAACGTACGTGGCTGGAAATAAATAGGTCAGAATAATAAAGCATGTGGATCAGAAACAGGAGAAACAACAGGTATGAAATGCGTATGGGCAGCTTGGACCAGCCATTATAGCGATTAGGCCTTAAGTCCATTAAACACGCTAGGTTAGACCAAATGGGGCTAACGTAAAAGAACGATATGTAGCTAGCTAATCTGTCTATTTCTCTCACGCCAATTCTGTCAGAAGTTTACACTGATGAGTTTAGTTTCTTGCTTGATAACTTTCCTTATGGAGAAAGCATTAGCTCAGTTTCGAGTTCCGCGACAGTTCGGCACGGGAATGGACACAGAGTGCGGTGGTACGGTCGTACATGGATAAGGGACATATATGGGACAAGAAGGTGCAGATTACAACATCATATCGACCGAACGCAAACCAAAACGAAGTTTATGTAATTACAGAATCGCCAGTGTCATTTTATCTTAAGGCTATGTCATAATTATATTTCTCCGTGACGTATTGTCCGACGATTCCTCAGTTTAGTATCGTATCATTACACACACGTCACTATAAAAGATGGGTTTGGAGATACCATACCACATGTAACGTGGCGTATCTGTATCTGTACGTAGAACGGCACGAACAGAACGTATCTTCCGAAGATAGAAGCTACCCTGCCTGCTCTTCCCTGTTTACATGGAACGATAAAAAGTTTTGAAGAGCGAGATAGAGATTTTCTAGAGTCTACGAAACCCCAGCACGGAGGCAAGGAGTCCAATTCTCGATTCGGAAAGACTACTAATGAGAAAAAGAGCGATAAAGTTGAAACCAGTATTGCATGGTTTCAACATACAGGCGAAATACACGAGAGAAAGCTAGAACGTGGAGAAAGTAGTGCTTTCACCCGGCCAGTGCTACTTCTATATTAGGATTTCGTGGATTTATGCTCATAGTATTTGACAACCAAGCCAAAGAAGGCCCAGGCTAAGGAACAACGTGTGAATTTTCAGGGTTTTGCGTTTTGGTTGAATAAATATATATATAAATATATCATTCTATTTTTTTTTTTAGCTTATTGGGGCAACCGACTTAATTATCTTCTTGATAGCTTACTACATACAAGTTTGCTGTGGCTCTGCCTAGTCTAAAGGTAAAAGTTATATACGTTTTTTTCTTGATTGGTTCGTTGTATGTGGATGTAGCATTTGCATGTAGAATACTTAGACAATATGGACCGTAACACGACAATTGGGCTAAAGACAGAAAATCACGATTCTGGTTCTGGTTTCGTTATCTGAAAATGTCAATTGACATACCTGAAATGATGATGGCGAACTTTCTTTGTGCAACACGTGTAACCGTTTTACGCTAAAAATTATACACATTTGACCGTCGCACACCCAAATGTCGTGAAACCGACCGGACTGAAACATTGCATGATATTTGACGATTGTTTTTTTTTATAGTCAATATGTATTACATATGGCTTTGGCCCACATTGAGTTTAACTAATCCATTAATTATTTATGCTGGGACGCCGACGCGGGTGGCCCTGGGACTTGGCATGAGGTTCTCTAATATTACCTGTCGATCACTCTAATGATCTCGTGAGTTATGAAGGTTAGCACGGGAGGGTTACGATTATTTTCTGCATACTTTATTTCATGTTACGGAATGAAACTGAAACTATACGGGGAACGACAATCAAGATCAGCAATCTTGCTTCACGCGTATATGCTAAATGCGATCCTGTGATCGCACAATTTTTAATTTAACCTAAGCTAAGCTCGAATATTCATGCTAAAAAAAGTAGGCGATCACGAGATCGCACGCAACATGTGTGACCAGACCTTAGAATGTTGGAGTATTGCCGTGTTGTTCCCTGCGTGGGGGTGGGTGGGACTTTCTCCACTCTCGGAATGGAATTCAGAGAGTCCTGTCCAACATTGTGTGAATGTAAAAGCTAGAAAAAATATTTAATAGCCTTGTCTAATAGCTTTTGTGTACTGAAGAAAATAAGAAAACAAAATCGACATTTTATCTAACCTTTGCATGTTTTGCAGGGGACCGATCGATGGCATACGTAAAAAATGGTCAAGGAAATTGTATACAATTCCATTTGTACTGTGAGCAGAGGGCTGAGCTATACAAAGTTTCGTAATAAAAATGCTTATTATCCTAAGGGACTTTGGCTGTGTTTCTTATAGGCTTAGATTATACTGTTTGAAGGCATATACCTACTGCAACACACCCATTGTGTAACCACTCTTAGAAGTGGACACCGTTGAAAACGAACCGGAAATTGTCAAATTGTCCGAGACGGACTGCGGGTGAACCCTAAAATCAGGACTGCTCTCATATTCATTCATAATTCAGAGGCTCAAGTCGACTTCATCCGCCCTCCAATTTAATTAGCCAAACCAGTGGTGTCTCTTCTGGCTCTGTAGGCCTCTTTCAGCTCCTTTCCCACCAACTTTTCAACAACTATTGTAATTACTGAAGAGAAGAACCCGGCTTTTCTTCTGAAGCTGGGAAGAGACAGGGAGTATATACAGGGTGACACGAAATTGTTTTGCCCCCCTAGGGAGCTGTAGTACAGGGCGACACGAAATGTTTTGCACCCCCTAGGTCATACTTCCAAAGATCGTACAATTACAATGACATATTATATGCCAAATTAAAGCAAATTTAATTGCGAATCTAACGGTGCAATAATATTTGGATTTCTATTACAAGCGGCCGCTGTGCAGCGCAAGAAGGAGAGAGCGAGCGGCTCAGCGGCGACCCATCTCGCTCTTCATTATGACAGAGACAGAACAAAATCCGGCTCGCTGCGGAGATTGCGACATTTGAATGTTTCAGGTGTTGAAATCAGGTTTTGAGCTATATGAATATTGACCCAGGTAGGTTGGTGAAGGGTTTGGATCAATTTACATCGATTTAAAATATGTTAATGTTGTGGTGGACATTTAATCAGTTGAAAGAGCGAAAATTTGACCTTTTTCACTATTTTGCGCTGCGCATCGACCGCTTGTTATAAAACTCCAAATATTATTGCACCGTTAGATTTGCATTGAACTTTGCTTTATTTTGGTATATCATACAGATTATACCTATGTCATTGTACGATTTTTGAAAATATGATTTAAGGGGGGAGAAAAACATTTAGCGTCACCCTGTGCATTGTGCATCTTCAACCTAGCCAGACCACCTTCCACAATTTACTTGCTATCGTTCGAGCTGGCTTACTAACACTTAAAACAACTTTTTACACATAAGCTTCCTAAGTAGGGGCTCATTGTTTCCCAGTGTCAGAGTCAGATTCAGACTCGAGCAGTGCATTGGTTCTATTGTACATTCGTAGTTTAGTTGTTCGGAGCATCTGGAACAGTCAGATTCTAGGGATTAGATTTAAATCTATTCTATTCTCTAGATTTTAGCAAAACACGAGTATTATCTACGCATTGTGAGCGTATTGACGTGTATTACGTATTCAAAGCCTAGATTTATTTTAAGGAAATTAGTTTTCTCCATTAGCAGCTTTTAAGTCTTGAGAAGTACGGGTATATTTCACGCCTATTGATAAGACTGCTAATTATTCAGCTCTAATGTTTAATTAAATTAAAACTATTACAAAGTTATTGCATGATTTTCCCACTACATACATCTGCACAAGCGTCAGCTAAAACGCTGTAAAATTGCCAATTCGTCGTGTCGTGACCGAAATGACCACGACGAAATATCCGTAAATGTTTCTACAGATATACCTACTCAATGCCGGACTCTCAAGATTCCACGTAGGTATGTGCTGGGCTGGGCTGCCTTTTTACTGCCCACTTTTACCAGGAACTGTCACTGAAGTGTCTCGTGTCTCTATTGACGGAAAATAATGGACAGAGTGGAGTAATGTGTCTGGGAGTCGAGGGTACAATAGGATTCAAGTACAAGAAAATACTGCCTCAATATTTCCTTCGTAATATCTTCATCGATTCGAGTCAAGTGCGAAAAAGTAAGGGAAAAGTCTTTCTGTGTTTCTACACTTATTTAGTATGTACAGGGTCGCTCAGATCATTTTGTGAAGTATATGCTATTGAACTGAGACAAGTTATACACAAAAAAGCAAATATTTCAAATGGAAGTCACCGGCCTCAAATATACCATATGAAAATGAATGCTAATCTGTTTGGGACACTTGATTTCCAAACACGTAAATAGTTATGGTTTTTATTTGCGCTTTCGCTGTGCAGCGGTCGCTTGCTAATAAATATAAAATTTTATTTCATAATTTGATGAACAATGTACTCAGTTTTTATTTGATGTGTAGGTATAGGTAAAACTGTGGCATTCTTTAGCGTTGCATGCCGAAAAATAATAGGAACGACCCTGTACCGTTAATTAAAGTTCAATAATTCATACAAATATTGAAACTGGAGTGTTCGAGTATCGTATAAGAACTGGCTGTAATTTTACTGCTTCCATCCATGGAAATAATTCTGATATATGAAACTTCGAAATAGAACAATATAAATGTTAATGTTAGCTACATTTAAACAAAACTAAGGTAAAGGCCGCACGAAAAATACTCATGAATACGACTGTTTGTTTTATATTAAATTAATTATAAATTAGTTAGCTGGGTTTCCACAACTCTGAATCCGTACTGGTCGGCCGAAGATTTTTGATTGATTTTCTAGAAGTGGCCCCACCTGGCACAGAACGGGCGGAAAACCAGCCGAGAAGCCAAACCTAAACTCCACCTTGTCCAATCGAATTTTCGTCGTTAAAGTTCACTGAATCAGCAACTACTTATTTAAGATTTTGATTGCTTATGTATTAAATATATCTTAAATCTATTATTTTTAATTTAATAAATAATACTTATTTCATTTTATATTTCAACATCCAAGATTTAAACCCTATCCGACACCGGAACAATACTAACACGTAACGCGTGTGAAACTGGTTATACTTATTCTAACTCCAAACGTCGGACTGAATCTCGGGATTCCAACTCTAAAAGACTCAGCACAGAAGGTCGGATATTCGAACTCCGAAATACCTTCAAACAAAAGCAAAGTTAGAAATAAATCCGAAAGTCAGAATAAAAAGATTTTCTCGCTTCTCACTTTCACCTACGCATTTTTTTGGTTGTGGAGCAATTTTCACTGTCAAAATTGACTTTGTGAATGTAACAATTCGTCTTCATTTTGAACATAAAATTTACAAATTGAACTGATGTGAACTGCAGGCTATCGCCAATTAGCTAGCATTACGGGATACCGCAAAAATACTAACACGAGAATCGCCTAAAATAAAGTAAAAGTAAAAAGACAAATACTCAATTCAATAGACCGAAATTCCTGGACGAAACGACTGTGCCTTTCCCCCAACGCTTTACATCATTGAGTCTAACTCTTACAATCCTGTTATGTTATGAATGTGTGCTGGAACAAGAGAAGCTTCCTATCTTCCTCACACACGGCCCAGCCAGGAACTCGAGGCCTATTATTTGAAGCAGTTTATTGTCAAAGTGGGATTCCTGGCGTGAGTCAATAGAATTCTATTACCCAGGATGCGGAGAAATAATGAAAAGGATTCAACCCGCTTTCTCTCCCTTTGATTCTCTACCCCCCCCCCCCACACATTATCTTCACTCTATTGACACACAATTTATGGGATAAGAGAATTCCACACAATAGCAGATCAGGAGTCCTCCTCGCCCTTCCTCTGTCCCCACGAACTGTACCAAAATCTCGACATAACAAACTTATATTTAAGGCAGTTCTCAGGATTCGAATTTTGGCGGTATCTTGTTGTGTTAGCCAATGGGCAAAACACTATGAATTAACAAGGTTATTAGCTTGCTAATGACAAATCATATATTGTTATAGCTATAAGCGATACTGCTATCATAGAGGGGGAAGAAAATAGCCCTACGGCCCTTTACCCTACTTTGACTGCTCAGCTCTACTGCCCTATTCTCTAGTTTAGCTGCTCAGCCCTACTTCCCTACTTTGGCTGCTCAACTCTACTGCCCTAGTAGGGTAGGGGATGTTGTCCCTCTATGACCGATATATCTCTATATAACATGTTTTGCCCATTCGCTTACAATGTACTAGAAACCGGCAAAATATGAAGGATTAGAATAGCCTTAAGGGATTGGAAATGATGTAGCGACAGGGAATTCGTCGTTAGCGTACGTCGTCTACCAAAACTACGAAAGTTCTAGGTTCCAACAAAAGCATTGATGCTGTGAGAGATGTGATGAAATCATTTATGTTTGGAATTAGGAATTCCTGGATGTTCCAACTTTCTCTAGGTATACCTGGTGTACAGATTAGATTACAGAATAGTGAAAGCTGTAGATATTTGCGTTGTTATATTAAAAACACATAGGTAGTCATAAGTATGTCAGACTGCTTCTGGTAACTTCTAACTAAACTTAACTTCTGTAACGGATTTACAGCCACATTTTAGAAAAAAATTGCGCGACTAGTACGTCAATGCATGGAAACTTACGACTGTACATTACAGATATTACGTTCAACAACGGGAGAAAGTGAAAGCTCGCAACGGAGGGACGTAAAGAGATGATAATTCGAGTGCCTTGTAGCATGTAGCTCATCCTTGTCCCTGACAATCTTAATTAACGTCCTGCTGGTGGGTTCTGACCACCTTCGTTGCCAGTTCCCATCAAGCCAATCCATTATTTTTTTTCAACCGCGGACAGACCAGGCCTCCTTGTAAAGACTCCCTGTCAGTGCTTAGTTAACCCCAGAACTGAACTCCCTGAACACCACAATCACTATCCTGTGGCTTAAATGCTCAGGGTTTTTTCTGTCCTTGACGAAACAGTGATTCTGTGACAATTCGACCGAATTCGAATCACAGATTCTGAATTCTGAATAATTTAATTGCCTAAGGGTGCTAATTCGTTTCTGAAATTGTGGGCCAGCAGGTAAGCCGTCTCAAAATTCAAGAAAAATAAATTCGGGAATCCAAAAATGCTGAACTGCTGCTGCTAGAACTGACTTAAACACATTAATTGCCAAAATTGCCGCTATCCAATTGTCAGCGACGAATTGCCGCGTTAGTTGGTAGCTCTGATAGCTGTTAGGCCGTGAGACAGGAGTCTGAAATGAGGACATGGGTTAAGCTAAGTAGTCTTGTCAGTAATTGGAATCCCTGTCCCATGCAGTTTGCTAGGAACATGGAGGGAGCATAGCAACATAATGCCAAAAGAATATGCGACCACGGAATCGGAAGCTATCGGATAATTAGTGTAAAAACTAGGCAAGACTTACCCCAGACATGAACAGACCATCCAGTGGAGGACTTGGCCGTGACCGACCCAGCAATCCCGGCCCCACCGCCAGGATCATCGTGATGCTGCCCGTCTGACCCTCCCGTGACCTCACATTCCGAGTGCTTCTTGACCAACTGCCGCATTTTCCCAAAGGAAGGCGGACCCTGCCCGTCCAACGAATTAACCCCTGCCGTACTCAGTTGCCTTTGCTGATGTGGGAGGGTGGGACCGTCGAGATGATCGAAATCGGGATGGTTCTCAGGCAGGGTTTTCCATCTCCGAATAAAATCCTTAGTCCGGTCCTTCGTTTTGCCGCAGGCGGAACGCCAATTATTAAAGATCTTCCGGGTTAACCGTACAGAGTGCACGCGCTCCCCACCAGGTCCCACCAGGTGGGAACTGCCTGAAGGTGGGGTCGAGGAAGCTGTGGTATTTTTCCGAACGCTATTTGGACTACCCGGTGAAAGGCTGACGCTTCGGTGGTTTTTGAGATCGGATTTGATGGGTACAGGGATACTATTGCTTGTATGGGCGTAGGGCGGGGGTGGGGAGTCCGTGGACGGGGCTCGGATCGGGGAACGACCCCGCCGACCACAATTACTGGTGCTACCAGTTGTCAGACTCGTGGAGACGGGATTTTTGAATGTCACGGAACTTCCGGTCAGAGTATTTTGAGAATCACTCTGATTGGAGGAGGATGAGGAGACTTCCGGGTCAAGATTCAGTTTTTGGCTCAAGGCCTGTTCCAGAGACATGTCAGGAGGAAATCTCGGATTTTCACATCTTGCGGAGCTTATGAATCTTTCGTCTTCCTGAAATATGGAATTCATAAATCACAACCTGTGTTATTGTATGCAAGAAATTGCTAACTAAAGTTCGCCTTTCGACTATGCATAAAAGTGCAGTTTCATTAAATAATTTAATGGCGTATTTGACATTTTAACAATCTCGTAAACGTAAGAACTCGTTCTCAAGATTCGTTTCACCATTTACGATGCTTGCAAACATGGCATAAGAACAATGACACGTCGTGTTTGGAGTACACAGACATAGAACCATCTAATGTTTAATGCATGTCATTTCAATAACCATTCGCCAAAGGTACAATAACACTAAGCCAAGCCATTGAGCTGTACCATATGCCACGCTGCACATTGGAGAAAGTTACCGAGTCGAAATACGCACGGTGAAAACAGTCAGACTGCAAGGACTGGCGTACTTTCACCCTCCGCTTTACGACTTACGACATGAAATGACATTAGGTATTTCCAAGCTATGGGTTAAATGCATGGGTTAAATGCATGGGCTTTGGTAAAACTAGGACAAAATGGGCTGAACATTTATTGATCCTTCCCATGGCATATGGGTCACTAAATCATGGGCCAACCGAGAGTGCCGTATATTTAAGACGTGTCTGGCCTGGCGTCCAGTCCAGAGTCCGGAATAGAAAACAAATACACAAAACACAAAAGCGGCCTAAAATTAAGAAATAGCTCTAAACCTGCGTGCCTGCTTCTCACTTGACAAGGCCCTATACTACCCACCAAAACCTAAAACCACCATCCATTCCAAATTCCCAACTCATGAAAATAATAGATGACTTTTGAGCCTGGCTTGGGTCTGACTGGATATGGATCTCCTAAAGGCGTGTTTCTGTCCGTCCACGAATGAATAGATTACTCGGCTGGAGAGAAAGCCAATGCATATGCATACTGTACAGTAGTCTCGATACAGGCTTTTAAGTTTAAGGCACGCAAGGGGCCAGGGTTCTATATTCTATATAACACACTAAATTTTGGTATTCAGAGCGGACCAGGCCAAGGCTAACTCCTAAAGTTGTGAAGTCAATGCTGATAATGTCCTAGTTTATAGAGTCACGTTTTATGGAAGGACAACGAGAGAAAGCAGAGGCTAATTAGCTTTGCATTGAGAGAAAGTGAAATCTCAAAAATCCATCTAATTTTTAATATATTTTACGTGGTGTATGGTGTATCTGAAATGGCAAAATCTGAGCATTTTTGTCAATGTATGCACAGAAGTACAAACTCTGACACCTGACAATGTAATTGTAATTTATTGTGATTAAACTTTACCCATCTGTAAAAATATAGGTATATTGATCGTGTTCATGTTTACAATTCGAATCTTCGGCGAATTTTTGTTATTTTACCGTATCCCAATTTCCCAATGGAAATGGAGGAGGAAGTTGTCGTCGGTCCCCAAACAGCGTTAAAAGATCAATTGGAAATGAATCAACGGGAGAAAGTGTACGGAGACGGAAGACGAAGTACCTAGACGAGATCTAATACAGAAGATCTAACGGAAACAACTGCGTTGAGTGTCTTATACGTTCATGATCAAATTCGGTCTTACGAATCAGGTCGGGTCATTTGGGTTTCGTTAAGGTTGTTAACACTACTTTACGAATGGTAATTTTCAATTACGGTACCATACCGCGTTGGACTGTCAGAAGCCTAATATTCGATTGAAAAATTGAATTTTTTGCTCAAATCGCGAATACAGTATATCGAATTCACCTATCCGATTTGTCGTAAAATTGGATTTGTTCGTATTGCCAAGCCCAGGCGACCCACGGGAAGTTCATTTATTTCCACTTCCCGACACCCGAAAGGATTACAATCAACAGACACTTCAATTTAATCTTAAGGTGGACGTAGACTTCTTGGGAAAGAAAAAATACACGATTTTAGTCTTGTGTTTTCACTCGCCTTGTTTCACACAGACTTTTTTCTCGGAGCTTCATCGAGATGAGCGGAAGGAAGGAGAGAAAAACAAGTCATTTATTTCCATGATTTCGTCGCGTCACACAATAGTCATTTACTGGATTCGATATCAACAGTAGCAGCGTTTCTCGCTCCAAGATTTCATTTCAACTGAATCTGTAGTTTCTTTTGATCTCAACCCGAAACAACTTAAAAAGTAAATATACACATATATACTAAGATCAGAGCCCGAAAACAACCAATGCTCGAAATGTATGTCTGAAAGGCGGAATGCTCGAAAACCTAACCTAACTTAAGATAATTTAATCACAATTTGTGTGCTTGTTTTTGTTAAGTTAGGTTACTCTGGATAGAAAGACTATTTATAATATTTTATTGACTAAATTTTGCTAATTTGTCATGGTTTCAGCAATATAATAACCTAACCTAACCTTGTTAAAATGAGTACATCTGGCTTGGATAGGTAACTAAGGTTAGGTTATAAAAGAATTAATTTGGAGCTCAGTCTAATTACCGTATTAATTTTACGATATTATTTCGGGCACTGGTAGTTTTTTCATTTAGCCCAATTAGCGATTTCGGGCTCGGATCCTACCAATTACCTAGTTAGTTCAACGCCTTTTGACAATTTTTTAGCATTGTATTAAATTTAAATGCTATTTCAGAGAAGATACAGCTTCAGGTTTTTCAATCGACTTGAAATTCCATGAAAATCTGTGCATAAATTTTTACCATATTTTCCCCATAAGCTAACATTACGAAAAAGCGCGAAAATTCCAAAACCGAGAGTAACTTTAACTACCGTGAATAAACTATGACTATGACTGCGAATTTTCAATTCAATTTGGACTTTTGACTAATTATTTTTGTTTTATTTTATAAATGTGCAAAATGTCCTTGAATGTAATGTTACATTCGAGCTGGACTTGACGCAGCTTCGGGCGAAGTGCTATGTGCTATGCACTCAAATGTTCATGCCAACAAAACAAGCGTATTGTGTATGAAATGAAAGTCTGAGTTGAGTTGAGTGAGCCAAGGTAAATGCTTTTAGAAATAGGTGAAAATTCCTGTTCGTGTCCATTCCTTGTGTCTCTCTGTCTGCCTGTCCCCTATTCTCCATACTGAATTATTGACAACAATAGAAAATGAGTTTTTGTTTTATGAGTCCCATGATTCCGTCAGAAATGAAAAATAGATGAGTTTGCCTATTGTTCCTTTTATTCCTTTGACGTGTACCGGGGTTTGGATCAAATGACGTGCTTTCTTCTACATACTCATATACTCCGTCACGGTACAGATCTCGAGTACTTTACTTGTACCTATTTATATTTATACTCCTGTGCAGCCAGTGTATTAGGAGTTACGAGAAATATAGGAGAATACTGAACAATGGACTAGGTTTTTGTCAGCGTGGACGAAATTTCGTGATAAATCGAAATAGGGTTGGAAAAGGACGGTTTTTGACAAAATAAGGTCATTTTAAATATATTTTTCAGGTTTTCACTTGCTCTCACCGGCCAGATTCATCAATCCGCAACACACCAAATCACATGCTAAATTCAAGTTGTAAAATACTCAGTTTATAAGGTCAAATTAAATCGTAAATAAGGCAAAATTAATGCCTATTATTAAAATACGTTGTCGAGGTTCGTCCTTTCACCTGCTTTCCCCGATCATATTTGACAGCAAAAAAAGCTGGCATGTTAAAAAAAATTCACACGAAAAATGTACTGCGCTTATGCTATAATGAAATCGCAAAATTTTGTTCTAATTTAGGCTTTCCTCGGCCATATCGACACTTCAGGATGCAATCCTTTCAATTTTTCGAGGTTACCAATTAACTATTAAGAAATAAATGAACATTTTTTACAACGTCAGACAACTTAAAACTTAAGATAGGAACCTAAACAATAAAAAACCGACCCAAACCAGGGCAGGGGCAGATCAAATTTACGCTACTTCGAGTTCATTTTCTTGGCTGACTGACTAAATTCATTTTAATATATGTTGTCCGAATTTATGCATGACTCCTGTCACGGAGCATATTTACAAGATTTCAAAAAAATATATATGAAAATCGATAGGTGTTACGAAACAGTGTTAGTGGACGAAGACCAGCGGGACGCGTCATTTGACAAATCCAACACACTGAACTCTGCTTGGTAGAATAAGTAAATGCTGTAATCCATGTAAACACTTAAATAAAGGTCAAATCAAATCAAATCAAATAGGTTATCTAGCTAAATATTTATACAAAGGTTAATTATTATAAGAAATTAATATTCGAGTATTCTATCGTCGTGAAACTTCGCACACTTCTACGAATTTGTCACCGGTGAAAATATTGTGAATATTGCATGCCCGATATTTGACAACCACAGGCACAACCCATATTTTCCCACGAATTAGCATTCATGTGAAAAAGAGTTACAGGAATGAAGTCAAGGTATAGCCACAGTACCTATACGATTTATATCGTATACGTAATAGTAATAGCCAAGCTAGTGTATGGTGCTTAGCCCTACTCGAAATAATGGATGATGCAAAATGGTAGGTGCCCAGGCGTGAGCCAGTGAGTAATTTGAGTGCGGGGGTATTTTTAGGAAGTGGAAGCATGCCAGGCCAGTGTATAAGGTACAAGGGCTAGAGAAAGTTTCTATTTATTTCAACCTCGTTTCCACCTAATGATCCAATATGCATTTAACATTACACTACAGTGTTTGTGTACACCGCAGTGAAATTCTGAGGCGACAGTAGAGAAAGGAAACTCGGGCTGAAAAAGTGAAAGCAGTGGGGCCTATGCTTTGTATGTATACTGGATATTTTATGTATATGGACGAGATCCCTAATATTCATTATGTTTTCATTCCTTCCCTTTCATTTGGCTCCATGCTAATAAAAGACAGTTTATTGCCTCCAGCTCAGTTTCTTCCCTTCAACATTCAATTTGGGGTAAACGAGGTGAAAATACACAGAAATATAGGCCTGGATAATGCTGCCTGATTCTCATGGGTTTCTTCCTTATAGCCTGGATATACATAATGGTTCGCTTATGGTCGTTTTACCTTGCTGACTTGATAACAGTTTGATATGATTCATGGCTGGATAAAACCAATAAATTGCCATTTATTGGATAAAAGGAGTAATTGATTAATTCGATAAAACAGGTATTTATTTGATAAAGCGGGAGTCATTTACGGGATAAAGTTACTGTCATTAAGTAGATAAAACCAGTTACTAATTGAATAAAAATGGTTAGTAATTTAACGATACAATGATAAAACCAGTCATTTAGTGCTTTAAAACAATCATATATTTGTTTAAGCTTGTCATTAATTAGATACAACTAATTAATCATTTATTGGATAAAACAGACATATACGTAAATTTTATCGAATTAAACTTTGGCATTTGGCATATTATTTTACTAACGTTGCTTAGTTATTTTTGGGCATTAGTTTCGCAAAGAACCAAGGTGCAGACTATTAATGACTTGCAAGCTAAAATTTTAAACTGCACTAATTTAATTATAATCCATATTTAAATATACTGTTCGACATCTTAACCATCCCGTACTTATCCAGAATTTAAAATACTCCGAGTATTAGACACTTGAAATTTCTGTACAAACCTATAACCGTTTCCGATTCAATGCTGCCTATGATCCTATGATGGGATATTAAAGTACAATTTTCCATCTATTAACAACCACACCCAAGTTCCGGCAGGAAACTTTCTCTACACCTAATAACGAAAGTTTACACGGGCCCTAATACTATTACTGACAAACATAATTTTCGGATACCAACTCCAGCACCCTGGAGCCATATCCAGGATACACACAAGAGCTATTATGTACTTTCCCCGTGCAATGAACTGTGAAGACCCACTCATCACATATCACATTCAGCAGTGAAAGTTGAATCGATCCCTGTCTTCTCTACCCTTTGTTGTGAATTATGAGCCTGTTGTTGTGGGTGCCTGGAGTACAGTATTAGCCTAATTTTATATCGTGTTCTTTATATTCAGCCATAACTCCATGAATGCGAAGTTATGAAACCGTAACGCTTTGAGTTCAGACTAAAGCCTCACATCTCACGCATTAGAATAGTATACGCTATTATGAAATTTCGGCAGGGTTATGGCATCGATACCGCGGGGACAGCGTGTCAATTCAGCAGGAACACTTAAGGACATACGTTTCGGATTTTACCGATATTTCGTAAAAATCAATTAACAAGGTGAACCTGACAATGTCATAGGTTCGGCTTGTTTCATCATGCATTACGAACAGCAGCGACATAACGGTGTATCGTTAGCTAAAATTGCAAGATACCGCAAAATTTCAAAATATGAAAGCAACCTTAAAGTGTATTACCGCTAGTTCGTAAGGAAAATTGCATCATTAGCCGTATCTTGGGTGCATTCATGCTTTAACATTCTCAATATGGCGCGGGTCACGACTTCATTCCAGTATCTAACTCTTTTTCACGTGAATGCTAATTCGTGGAAAAATATGGCTTGTGAACCACGGATTGTCGAAAATCATACGATATTAACAATATTTTCACCGGTGACAAATTCGTAGTTTCAAGTGCTAATTTGAGAGTTTCCCGACGCTAAGATACCCGAATATCAATTTCTTATAATAATCAAACTATAATTTATTAGCTCCTCATTGCGCACCTATGCCAAATGTAAAATTCTGATTTTAAGTTGTTTTTTTTTTTAAATATTGTTATCTGGTGCATTTGACATAATCAGGGTAATTTGTTCGTGGACACCGCGCTCACGTAGTGGTCTAGTCTAAGTTATAGATCTTTTTTTTGCTGGAACGAACTGTCTGGACAAAGAAATATATTTGTTTACACAACTACACGGATGACATCAGGTTAATTTTCCTCATCTTGCCATGCATGCCATGGAGTTTGCGGAGTTTATAAGAACAAAAATGTCATCAAAACGAATCGTTCCATTTGATAGTTCTGCCCTACTACAAATTAAAATAGTCAAATTACCTTGGACAATCTACACTACTACCGTGCTGAGCTGACGTGTTGAAGAACTTTAGAAGTTTTAAGAGTAAGGGTGGCCAGCATAACAATAATATGCAAAGCGGGAAAAGCAAAGGCGCTGTAAAACGATTTTGAGCCACCACCCTGTATATTTAATACCACCTAGTACCTAATTCTCCTAAAAACATATTTTATCATAGCCGTTGTTGTGCAAGAATTTCCAAATTGTTGTTTTTCCATCAACTCCGCATTGAAATGAGCTTCAATTTAGTCTATAATAATAGGTCATCATGAGTCATTATTTCTTATATATGTGTGTGCAGTGCATGAACAGCCAATATATTGTCGAAGGTTTTGATTCACCCTGTACCTGTACTACCACTGTCTCATAATTAAATTACGCATTATTTCCAAGGCATTATTTCTTATTTCAGTGTTTGCTTGGCGTTGAGTTTGGGTTTGAGATTAGGTATTAGAATTTTAGATAGCACGGAAGTACAGTTAGCATCGCAAGCAGGGTTGGTGTGTGTGTGTGGTGTCTAGGTGGTGGCTATGCCCTTGCCCTAGGCCTAAGCTATGCTGCTGCGGCTTGGAGGGTTAAATTAAATATACTTGGGGCTATACATAGGTCATACAGGGTGACGCTAACAGTTCTTCTCCCCCACTATTTCATACTTCTGGAAATCGCACAATGACAGATGCAGATGATGTACCAAATTAAAGTTTTCATTGCCGATCTAATGGTGGAATAATATTTGGACTTTACGTACAAGCGGCCGATGCACAGCACAAAATAGTAAAACAAAAGTTAGAATTTTCCATCTCCCAACTGTTTAAAGTTTAAATGGTCCACCATAATGTGAACGCCACTTAGATTGATGCAAAATTGATCCAAACCCTTAACCAACACAGAAGGGTGTATAATCCTATAATTCAGAACCTGATTTCAACACCTGGAAATGGCCAATGTTCAAATGTCACGGAACCTTGAGCACCGCATGGTCGCGATCTCCGCAGTAAGCCGAATTTTGCTGCCTCTTCTGTGAAGAGCAAGAACGAGATGGGTCGCCGGCCCTCCTCCTGCGCTGCACAGCAGCCGCTTGTAAAAGTCCAAATATTATTGCACCACTTGATCCACAATGTATTTTGCTTTAATTTGGTGTATCATTTTTCGGAAGTATGGCCTAGAGGGAGAGAATAATATTTAGCATCACCCTGTACATTGACTTAAGCCGAAGTAGTTTCCTAGAGGCTCGCGTCTTGGGCTAAAATACTAGGCAAGAACTGGAACCAGAACCACCGCATGATCGGAAAAGTCAAGTCCACAGCAGCGTCAGAGAACGACGGAATAAGGCCCAGTTCTTGTTGTCAGTCAGTTGTCAGTTACGAGATTGTTGTCAGTTACCAAAGCCAGCCTGAGAGCTGTTCGTAGAGGCATCCGTCAATTGTCAATTGTCTGTCTCTGGTCTAGGCTCATCAGTCAGTTGGACATTTGTGTGGACGAAAGAAGGAGGGCGTGAGTGACGACCGAAGACGCGACAGGTGACAGGAGAGGTAAGCAAGCACTAAAGTACGGTCTTCATGTCACATGACAAGGCATATTCGATTTGAACTTCGAATCAAGCGTACTACACTGTTGACTTTAAACTACTGGCTATACATAATGCTGAATAATGCAAAAGTGTTATACCCCACGGACCGCACTGAGCACAGACAACAGACAGATGAACGAGCTCCGTGTCCCCGCACGGCTTTATGCTATAATATACTTAGTACAATTTTCAGATTGTTAAATTTTTGAATCAGAATTACGGCATACGGTGCTATAGTGCTATGCATAACTGGAATAAAGATTGACCAGTGCATAACAATTACAAAGTAGGTAGATCACGCCAAGTTCTCTGCGATTTGGCTACGCCAAAAGCTAGAATTTATCTATTTTGCAGTTTGTAGCGGTCAGCTGTCATTTCCAAATACAACATTATTAAAATAAAAAATTGGGACCCGGAATGAAGATGAAGGAAGCTTGCTTTATTTTGCCACATTCAACATTGCACAACCCACAAGCTTCCATGGGTGTAGGCAGGGTGACATAAGGGACGAGTGAGAAAAGCTTTTCGTGTCACGGTCACCCTGTACATTGGTACTCCTTATCTTTACAGATAAAGGGACAAGATGGACACTTCTCAGGATATGAGTCTTGGCATTGGCAGCATGGAGAGTGGTGATGGGGAAATTAGGGTTCCTCAACTGGCCGCAATCCCTGAGGGCGAGGAAGCTCAAGCTCAGGCTACGCCTACGACGGTCATGGATTTCCTAAAGGTCGACGGTGGTCTCACAATTACGGTCAGGAATGAGTTTGCAGTCGGTAGTGGGGATCCAGAGAACAGTTTCGCACTGAGTGATCTGCCCAGATTTGTTCAACGCTCGAATACCAGCAGCCTTGGCCTCTCTTCCTCGGCATCTGTCACGACAACCTTTGCTGAGGAATTGGAGACAAAGTATCTCCAAAATCGTCATGAAATTATTCGGGAAGACGGCAGCATTAATACGCCGCTCTATGTTCTCCGGGAAATGGCACGGGAGTATGGGACTCCGGTTCATATGGAATTCCATGAGGTTCGTGTCAATAGATTCGAGAAACGCTA
>JAQFYT010001015.1:0-19119 GCA_034694925.1 Ceratophysella denticulata
CTTTTCCGGAAAATTGCATTTTTTTGCGCTGCGCGCAAAAAAATTCAATTTTCCGGAGCCAACCGCCACGGGTTATACTTTTCATAAGCCAGGGCCGGGCCTGCCCTCATTTAGTCACTGCTGGACAGCAGGTGTTGGATGGACAAGGCTCTGTGTTGGTGCAGATGACTATAAATTTTATGGCATTTGAAGACAAGATTCATGACAATTGGTCCACAAAAATTTCATCTACTAAATAATAGACAGCCAATTAAACATTCTATTAGTTAAATACTAGGAAATTGTCGATTATTGAAACGACGATTTTTTAAATTATACAGCTACTGCAAACCTGTAGGTACAAAGATAGCTTAACGAATTAAAACACTGTAGCTCAGTAAACCAAGGCTTTACCAAGATGCTTTTTCCGAAAATGGGCGAAGATTTTAAAATAGTAATTAACAAGAACATATTGCCCTAGTGAATTTACGGATTATGTAGCAATTCGCTTATCAGCAATCTCGAATTCCTAATAATACCCTAAAGAATTCTCTGTGCCTTGCTATGTATAAGTACAATCAACTAGCTTCATTCTCATATTAATTGTTTGCAATTGGTGTAATTCTTAATGCTATTGGCCTAACACGCTTGAATGCCGCCTAGTGGTTGGAGCAATGAGTACAAACTAAATGGTATAATACATAATACATATGTATTACTTCACCATTTACTAGCATGGACAAAGTGAATTTTTAAGAAAGAATCTCATTCTTCAGCTTAGACACAACTGTCAAAACGAAAATGAAAGTAAACGATGCGATACGCTTTTTATTACTCAAGAGCACCCATTACACGTCTCTCAATCTCAGTTTCAACTACGTAGTAGCAGCCGTCGACGAAAAATCCAGATTATTGTGCTTCTCGGGTTTACTGTTATGCACTGTGAAACTACTTTTTAAAAACCTGACTACGCTGTAGACTGACTTCATTTTTTATAAAACCAAACTATAAAATATATGGCGTATTAATGCCTACATGGGTTTACAATATATGGCGCTTGGATTTTGGGAAATTCAATACAAGCGTGTGAATAGGGATAGATATAAATGTAACTCCACTTTGATTTATTCGCGACGCATAAATAATATCATTTTACCAAATAGAGCATGGCAAACTCAGTGAAATATGCTTCTGGTATAGGAAAAATTACCTTCTAGCATATTTATCATGATGGAACTGGATATGACCAAGTGTTCGTTTCAATGAGCAGCAGGGGCAATAGATCAGTTCTGAACGAGAGAAAGCAATATAATAAAAATCAAATTGTGCTCCATCAGCTCAATTTTCAATTTTTTATGTTTTTATCCTCTCTCCTTTCATCAATCTTGTTTTCTGTATCAGTTTCGATAAATAGTGTATTTCTAGATATGCTGGACGATTATTGGTCTCTCACAAGGAGAATGGATGTACCTATATGTGGTGAAGAAGTAAGAAGTGAAAGGCAAAAGAAAAATATAGATTTTTTGGCATGAGTGCACTTGATGCGTGCAGAAGACTACTAATATAGCGAGGGTCGTTTTTGAGGTCAAGTGGGTTTCATATATACCTACCTGCCTGATTGTACTGTATACTCGTATATCTGCATTTCGGCTCGCGCTTCCCAGGAATATGCAGTCGATCAAGTTGTAGACTAAGGCCATATGTATCCCAAATCCACGCTATTAGTCATTCAGAATGACATTCCACGCGCAGCAGACATTTATTAGGATTATAACACGATATTACTCAGTTTAGTCATAAAAAACTCCAAGGCTTTGCATTAAACTTGAATATGATTCCTCTAAAAGGTTCATGTGAAATAATTTCTTTAAGCAAACTGGACGTGAAATAGGTGTAATGTCTGACTCGGACGTCGGACCAAGGCCTAGCTCAACGTATAATTACTCAGGTGGCTCGAACCTGTTACGTTAATATTTAATAGCCTTTTCCTTTTTATTACATCTCCTGACTGAATGTTTGGATCACTTGTCATAATCCACCGAATTTCTTCTAGACCCACAGCAGCTTTACGTTACATACCAGAGCATCTCCATGCAGGTTACATGTCTCTGACCCTCACGTTTAAGAGCTTTTCGTGCAAAGAAATTGATATGAGTTTCACCCGAAACATCTCGGAGATATATAAAAGCACTAAACTGAACTAGTTATATTAATTCCTGTCCGTTTCTCTATATATTTTCTAAAGGTTGATGCGTGTGTAAACGGATTATCCGCTCAATGATGGATGTGGTCTCTTGGCGTCCTCCGACCGCTACGTGTCAACGAAGAAGAAACGTCTACGAAAACTCGCGAAATTGGAAACTCCAAACTTCGTCCCGATGTCAATATTTCTTTCTTCTTGTTGGGCGTGAAGACGCGTTGGTGGCCTACACCAAGGCCACAGAACGAGTGGGCTCATCAGAGTCTCATCATATCTTGGACCGGGTAGTCTAAGAAAAATAGTGCTGTAGACCCTTTCGTTCCTATAGCTAATCAAGTGACCCCCCATCATCCCTCTCTCGGCTGTTGTTTCTGTCTGAGTCCTCCCAAAGTACTATGCCGAGCAGTGTTTTGAAATTGAAATGCCTAGCACATCCGCGAAAGGCCTAGTGACAGCGGGTTCTCTCCTAGGTTCAATTCTGGGTCGAAATCGAACAATCCAACAGAGTGTCAAATTTGTAGCGTCAACTCGGGGACTTCTCTAACGATGCTCCCAACCGCTTCCTCTAGAAAGTCCGCACTCATCACTTTTCTTCTTCCCTTCATCCTCCCCACACTCTGCTCAGGAGCTGATGACATCTCCGATGCGGACAGGCCAAGTGAGTACAAGAAAAACAATTCTCAATTTTGCTTTGCCCTACTTCCGCAAATGCTTTCATCCTAGTGTCAAATGCTTTCTCCGAAGGCTTTAGGTTCAAATAGAGTCATATAAATCAACCCTTTTATGACAGATCCTTGCATGTACGTGCACACTAGCAAAAAGGTGACACGAGCTAGTTTCAGACAAATACAATTACCAATAGCATAAATTCATTTTAGCATATCACATCCCAGTAATAACGTTGGTAATAACGAAAAACAACAAACAAACGAATTTCTAATCTAACTTTTTTTAATGTAAGCAAAGCCTATAACGTGGAATTCTGAGTAAACAAAATATATATACCTAGCACCTAGCCTTACCAAATTAAGTTAGAGTCACTTACCAGGCCAATCAAGACCCAAGATATAGGCTTTGATCCACGTTAAATATACCTGCTTTCACGTGCTAGCTTCCTGCCATGTGAATCCTTTTAACTCGCTACTTTTAAAATGCTTGGATTTGAATAGGGAGTTGCAATTGTAATATTCGCGAAATTGAGTTGATCCGTCTACTACGCATAAATTAAGTAAGTTTTGGGCTGGGTGACAACCAGGCAGCCTTGACATTGACGCAAAACGAAAAGTCGTCAATTACAATTCAGGTCTAACTAGTCAAGTCATAATGCTAAGCTTCGTAGATTGAAATACCGATATGTATTCATATTAGACATTTACTGCCGGCAGTTTATATTTTGAGAAACCTAAGTAGTGATATTAGGAGCTTTTTGATTAGTTTTAATATTCGCAATATACGATATGTACGAACATCTTTTTAGTGCTGGTCACACATCACTATCACACTTGGTACATAACAGATTGTTATCTTTAAATATATGTAAAAGTGTGTGTAACCTTGGTGAAAAGCGGGATCGTGACCAGAACACTCAAAACAAACTTAGATATGAATGACTTATGGCTTGATTCCTGTTATCCGTACACCTTAAATAATACAATTAATGGAAACAATTGGGAGTTTTCGCTAAGAGTATGTAAACTGATCTTGAGTTCACCACTCGGACACACGAATTGTATTCGACAGAGTCGTAATGAAAATTCATTATTTGACTTTTATTTCCATTCAGAGAAACCCACGCGCAGTCAAAACTTATTTGGCATCAAGTATTAGCATTATTATGTACATAGTAAAGCGTCCTACGCATTTACAATTTCAATTTTCTAACGATAAGCTGTAACATGCCGCGCAGATTCCAGTTTTGCCATATTTAATAACAACAAATGCCAAGCTTAGTTAGATGTATTACTCCGTAAGTATGCATTTCTATAAATCCATGCCCGAAGGTCAGTGTTAGGAAATTAAAAGCAATATAGCCAACACATGCAAAAAGCAAGAATTAAATATACCTGTACGAAGTTAAAATTTAACAT
Source organism: Ceratophysella denticulata (assembly GCA_034694925.1). NCBI lineage: Eukaryota > Metazoa > Arthropoda > Collembola > Poduromorpha > Hypogastruridae > Ceratophysella > Ceratophysella denticulata. The sequence continues at coordinate 4,267 of JAQFYT010001015.1, forward strand.
TTGTCTTGAACGAAAAGTTGACCACTCACGGACCAAAACAAGCCTTTCTTGCATATAATTACGATAAGCATGAAAAATGAGTTTTAGTATTATTTAAATTAGGCTTTATCACTATAGCTAGCTTCATTTAGCACATGGAAAACAAGTTTCTTGCAAATACAGATATACACTACATGGGTACCTAAACATGCTACGAGTTTACAATGAACAATCGACATTCAAAACTTACAACTCGCTGTTGGGATTTTATGCGTGTAAATTAATAAGATATCCAAATTTATTTACCATCTATGGACGTTACGGCAGATAAAATTTAATAGAAAACCCCAGACCAATTAATCTAAACAAACAGAATAATTGAGCTGTTGAGATGTATTCCCGTCATTTGTCTCAATTCCTGACCAAACCACGCCCCAACTATGTTCTTTAGTAAAGCATAAATCCTCAAAACATGAATTTACGACGGCTGGAACTCCATAGATTACACACCATGTGAGAACAGAAGACTGGGTTTTTCGGAAGATGAGGAATCAAAGATCCTGGGGACCTGGTGCTATTAGAGGCAGGGGGTACATCTCAAGCCTCAAGATCAGTGCAGCGCCTCCTTATATTTATAATCTAGTCCTCCTCATCGTCCACTTTATGAATCCAAGACACGAGCTGTCAGACTCCACATTCACCGTCTGCGAGTAACTTGTAATTGTGAACAAATTGGATTCTCACTTTTCGTAGAACATCCTTCAGAAAAAAAGATGTATTATTTTCCTTTCCCTCCATGCCTCGTCAAGGTATGATTCATGGTTTTTTAAAAGTATCCAATTATGAACTAAAACTTTTTACCCTTCTACACGCACTTTGTGGGGATATGCATAAATGTGTTTTCATGTTACCGCTGACTTGTGATGGTATCAGTCATTCACACGCTAATTTAGGAATGTAAATTAAACCTTAGCCGTATAACAATTAAACAAAATTTTCACAGGATATTTTCGTGCAATTCTCAAGATTTGCATTTTGCGTGTAGATTGTGAAATCAATCGGAATATATAACATCTACCTCCCAAAGAAGGAAAATATACTGGAATTCAAAATTACTTTTGTACGGTAACATAGGAAGGGGGATGTTCCAGCTCGGCTGATATTATATCATTACTTTGAGTTTGAGTTGAAAAGCAAACGAATTCAGAATCTGGTCTTTTTTGAGTTGGAACTTGGAACTGTTAGTTTAGTTCCGGATTCAAAGAAAGGGGGAGAGAAAAAGGTTTTTTTTTTATTTGGCATCCATTGGTGCGAAGTCAATTTTTGACTCATTATAAAAAGCAGCTCCAAATTGGAGAGATTCCATGATGCGAGAGGCGAAGGCGAGCATAGGGGAACCATAGTTATCGTTATCACGACAAGAAGGCGTCGTTGAAGTTTGATGCTTCGACAGAAAGAATCGCAGAGATATTGTGATCAATCTCACTCGGGGTACAAAAGCTTCAACATATGAACTTGGTTGTATGTATTACCTACTGTATTTGCATAGTTGTTGGAAAAACAGAATTATACTTTCATTTTCAGATATAGACAGGGTAATGATTTCGGAGTGATAAGGAACGAGTCATATCAGTGAGTTTATTGTTGTCAGGCGAGCTTTATTCTGCAGCTACGCGGATCCCTCATGTTTACCTATGGATGCTCACTGGGAGAAATTTGTTTTAAGTAGTCTCTGCCAAAGGCATAAACAGAAATACCATAAAGTGAGCAAAATCGTGGGGTAGGAAACTACTATCCAAATCTCACGACTCCATTTTATTGGTGGTTCTTAAAAAGGTCCAGATCATAAATTGTAATTGGTGATTTGATCTTTACGGGTTCCTTAGATAAAGATTATGATCGAGGTAAAAGCGCAGAGTCCGGTCCACGGAAATCGAGCTGAGCGCATTAATATAAGGTGGATGTACTTCACAGCCCTCGTTTTCTTGGAATAAATATTTCATGGGTTCGTCAATTGAACTCCCAAGACGAGTTTAGTTCAATGGATTCTATGGTCACATTTGTGCAGAGTAAATTCTACTCCACGTGAGAGAGCGTGACGAATCAATTATTGACTAACTCGAGGTGTGAAGAAATCTAATATTAATGACCCTAATAAAACCTGAATTTGTCCGATCGTCTGGCAATAAGTCGCACCTTTACTTAATAGAAAACACACCTTAAATAAATAAACAAATTACTTACTATCTACAGTCTGCAGATAAACGCGCGGTAGCCTGACTCATAATGGTTTCCTGTATTGTTAACAATGCCCAAAATCTTTGCTGTGTGGATGTGACGTTATTTTTTTACTACCTTAGTTCCATACAATACAAGAATCTCTATTAATTTGGTACCCCGTACGTAGCATCTTAGCCAAGCCCCATTTGGCTTGTACTTACTTCAACTCTACGCAACAAAAACTACTTCATTTAAGTTTTAAGCCGGGCCCCATCCTTATAAGGAAAACTGGAAACAACAATTTGAAGTTTATGACGTTCTTTTATATTGAGGCAAAAAAGTGGCATAGGAATTTCATTCAGGACACAGTCTATTCACTAAATGCATTAACATTTAACTTAATACCATTTTCTACTTCTTTGGAAATTATTCGCGCATTCCTGACAAGTAGACTCAATCACAGCTGCACCAAGAAATTTTTGCATTGTCGTTCATTTTGTTTCGTGTGCAGGTACGGAGAGGCTCGATCTGAAAGTGATATAAGATTGCACATTACATAAAAGCCAGAAATGTAGGAACAAACTGGTTTTCCATGACCATCGGAACAGAGTCCAATACTCTGACTATGATTCGGTTAGCGCAGACTACACTTTTACTTTCAGTACAACGAACTGAGGGTTTAGTCAAGCATCAGAAACCAGTAAATTCTTCACTACGCTGTCTAAATTATTCCCATCTTTCTTCATAAATTAACTCAACGACACTACTTACATGCAGCCAGGGAGCATATTAGTGGAAATGCAATTACTCCAACTCAGTAACAAAGTCGACGAAAGTGCAGAGCGCAAGAGTAAATTGTGTGAAAAGAATTTTGATTTGAAGAACGAGATGCTAACCTTTAACTTCGAATTGCCCTAATGACATGTAAATGGCTTTGATTACCGGACCGTTGAACCGGATTTTACCTCAATAATCGTAAAATCTAGAGGGTTCAGTATAGCAAGCAGATCCTCAGTCAAGGCATCAATAATTTTTCATTAGGAAATCAATCATCAAGACACGAATGGCTTGATGATGGAATTAACAAAACTGGATTTTTCACTTTATTGTAAATACGTCACTAGATAGAAAACTTGACCTTCTTCACTATACATAGGTATACCATGCTTGTGTTCATACCGCTAGCTTTAGGCTTCACTTTTACACAAGTCTTTGCTAAAGTTACCGATGATTGTGAAAACCCTTGGGCAAAAATTTGCGAAAATATGAGAAAGTAAATAATTTAATGGCATTAACAATTCCTGCAATTAACAATCATAACGTTAAACTGACTGGTCTCTATTGCTCAAAACAAAATTAACAGTTAACCGTCACGCAATGCTGCTTGCTGCCTGACAAACCTGAAATCGTAATTCATGTTTAAGTTTCAATTAAAAAACTTGTAAGAATTTTTGTCATCGGAGACACGGCCGCACGAATTTATTTACGAGCTTCTCATAAATGTTTACTCCGTAACAAGCACCGTGCACACAACTAACAATAGAAAAATTAACTGAATTCTAAAGTTTAAACCGTAACTCGGTGGTCGAGTGATAAATTAAGTTCCCGTTCGTGCAAATACGAAAGATACTCAAGGCTTCGGTCGTCAGTTTTGTTTACATAAATGTAGGTAATTTGAGTTATTTCTATAAATTTCAAAACTACCAGCGTCATTTAGTAACCATTACTCTACTCATTTTCGAGTTTCAGGAAATATAATGTTAAAATAGTGCAGTTCCGTATATAATTGACATACATTTCCACAAAATACTGCTGTGGAGTTTCGAAGTTTGAAGCCCCAAGAAATAGACATTAAAATTCTCCAAACATGTAAAAGCCAAAATCCTAAAATTTTAAAGCCCATCTTTGCTTGAAACTCACTACATCCTACGCCGGAAAAGAGTTGAGTAGGGATTATAATTATTTCCTAAAGGAAAATGGAAGGTCTCTGCGTATGTTTCGCTCTCATAGCTTGTATGCAACATGGATGTTGATAATTTACTCGAACTGTACAAGTCTGGAGCCTAACCCGAAATCTCACTCCCAACATCACAACTTTGAGAACAAGGCGATAAAGAAAACAGAAGAGGTTACTTACAAGGAGAGTTTGTAACAAACAGGGAAATGAATTATGATTTTGTATATTATTACCTTCTTTCACTCTCGTCTTTCTTTGTGTAGTGTGTCGAGTCGACGAGACGTCTGGAGAATTTCCTCCACCTCGGTTTTTTTTTTCACAACGAGGTTCATTCTTCCCTGCCAAACTACATTATTACCTTATGTAAATTGTTAACTTGATACGCCAGTCAAGAACTCACTTCCCAAGCACTCTCACGTGTGTCCGGAGTCTACGCCTTGGAATCTGTTTAGGCTCTTCCCAGACAAGGAAGTTGAAGTGCTCCAGAATTTTTTGAGATGGACCAGAACGAAGTTTATTTTTGTTAAAAAAAATTGAAGCAATGCGTTGTTATTCTATTCCATGCGTGAATATTTATATCTTCCGATGAGCGAGTTAGGAGTTGAGGGAATTGACTTGAGCCAAGCTTATGGCTTTTGGCAAAAGGTTAATGAATGAGACTGTTCCTGTGTTTACAATTCTAAAGCCCATGCTAAAGCTAGGCTCAGGGTACTCATTAATTACGCAGTTTTGGGGAGACTTCATCCAGACATGAAAAATAAAACACCCGGGTTAGTAGTGTTTATTGTGTAGAGAGTACTTCTTCCGCATCGTATTTTACAGAATGCATATACATACACATAAGTACTCAAACTTTCTGGGTGAAAAGTTTTTCCTTGCAGTGCGAACCGTGTGTGAAGCATGCTCGGCTTGAATAAATCTTTTTCAAATAAACAAATTATTTTCCAATGGGTTGATGCACTCTTGAAACTTAAATTTTTAGAGCCTGGAGTGGAAGAGTTATACACCACAGTTCATTACGGAGTCATAAAAAATAATATACAGAGAAAGAGGGAGTCCACGTGAAGCTTGTCCATGATAGGATCCTCCAGTGATGAAGTGCGGAGGCCTGTAATTGAGACTGACGGGAAAGGGGTGTTTTCTATCTCCTGTCACTCAAAATAATAAAAAGTACGAAGATGCTCAAAGATTCAAAGTGGCTAGGAATGGTCGTGAGGGATAATTTGTTGTTCCGGAAAGGGGAGCAGACAACATGAATACAACACACAGGAAATTAAGTCTAAACTGAATTGTAGGGTTTTAGGTTTTTAGGATGCCAAATAGACGCCTCGTAATGACACCTCTGACTCCTTCCAAATTGATTCAGTGTGGCTGTTTGGAATTATTTAGAGTATCATTTAAAACACCCTACAGTCATGTATCACGCTGAGTGAATTTGTAGCTTTCACGACTCATAAATTTGGATTTATTAGTTCCGAGGTTTCACATTTATCTGAATTTCTCTTGTGAAAGCTCAAGATAGTTTGTGAAATTCATAAATTCAATATTAAAGGCTAAAATGCAGTAATTAATAAGGATAAGATGAAGATCTGCCTGAGTGATTGATGAACTGAATGACAAACGTTTTATGCAGATCAGGATAATCTTCTCAGCGTCCTGTCCCAAATTATTAATTAGTTTTGGAAAATGAGTGTGTACACTCTGTGTATCTTGAACGTCATGCACAAGCCCATCATCAAAATAATGATAGGCCGACTTTGAAAAATGAATTAACGCACAGTCTCTTTCAAGTGTCTCTGTCTTCCCACACCACTCTACTTTCAATTGCTTGCATAACTTAAGATTTTCCGTTCGTACAAACATCCCCAGACAGACACCACAAAACAACAATGCACTCGAAAACAATGTGTTGTAATTTAATCACAGGATTCCGTGTAGACGGCCCAGTAGCCCCGACCAGCGCCAAGCTACGTTATTAATAACTAATTCTGTATCATGGGAAAGGCCATGACGTTGTGGAATACTAGGACTGACGCTGAGCCGGGGGAGCTTCGAAGGTTTCATCGAGCGAGAAGAGAGCGAGGATGAGCTGGTAATGACAGATGAAGCTGATGCGGAGGGACTCGTGCTTTAGTATTAGTTGATAGAATTGGTTAATTAGTCGAGCGCGAGCTTATTGTCAAGTGTAGCGGAGAAGACTAAGCTCTCGATGGAACAGATGAGAAGCGGCCTAATTGTAGCCGCCGCTCTTCCATTTATTAAAAAACTAATAGTCTTAAGCTCCCTTCAGGATTAGCCTAATTTGTCATATGACCAAATTCCCAGCACGCAATTCTGCCACGGTAAATATTAACACAACATTCCTGTCCTGGTCTAACCAAACCGATGGAACATGGAAGGAAACTATCGCTTCTTTTTGCATTTCGTGCTGTTCTCTGTTCCCACTCTCCTATGCACTGAAGTTGCAAAAAAAATTTCCTCTTTTTATGCAAAATATTTGGCGGTTGTACAAAACCCATTGCATTCCCTACATTGCACGATCTGAGAGTTAATGACCCTTGACTAATATTATGCGAGCATATGGAAGACATGCCGGAATGTGACAGGGCAAAGAGACTCCGCAAGGTACGCTTTCTACGGATTGTTTATTTTGCACTTCGCTTTGATGCGCGGAGTGAGTAGAGGTACAAAAGACTGACAAGTGTCGTCGGGCTTTAGAAAAATGAAATATGCAATTCTTAATGACCAGAGCTAAAGTCTATGAGAAACCGAGCGTGAGTAATTTCACTTGGAAATAGTTCCTAATTTGCTATTAAAAATACTGTTGGGCTTAAACATTATTGGAATGACCGGAGTTGTCTCACGCGTTTAGTACCGGGCGCCTTTAAATGACATTCGAATGAGTTAATTTTTTTACTGTAATTCCTGTTATACTCATTTCATTAAGATCCATTGTATATATTTCTAACCATTTACATTGGTCTGTTCGACACAACATTTCCACAATGATAATTGCATGTTAGTCATCGAATTGATATCAACAGCATTAGGTGTCAATTTGACCAACGTAGAATGTAAAAACGACCCTAACCCAAAACACGAAGAACCAAACCAAGTTCCGCCCGTATCGGTCTCAGTCTCAGTACATTGAACAGAGTATTCCTTTGGAATGTTTATTAAATATACTGCACAAGGAAACGTGGGTGTTCGAGACATTTGTTGAAATGAATGTATCCAATACAGAAATGCGACATATAGAACATGTTCTTCTACCATGATCATGATCCACCTCCCAGATTCAGTCAGAGTCAGAGGGCCTACAGCCAGAACTCCGAGGAAAAAATCACTTTTTCCAACACGGAACGAAGTTTAGTATTATTTTTTCCCACTACCTACCCACAGTCACCATTAGAGGTAGTACTACCAGAGTGTCATAACATAACCGGGTAGAAGAAGAAGTCGATGAATCGTCTGGAGTCACATTCAGAAGAAAGACACAATGTTGGATATTATGTAGGTAGCTTATCGTTGATGTGTTTTTCCTCCTCCTTGAATTTCATTTATGTTCATGTTCACTCCATAACTTCTTAGCGCTTGTCCTGAGGTAGTTTGAGGAGTCTCTTCTCTGTCCGTGAAACTTTCTCTTCGTTCCTTTCACCGTAAAATCAGATGAACCCGCACTCTACTACTTTAAGTCATTCGCCGGGGCTTTTCCTTCCTTAACACGATTTGGGAGATGTTGATGAATTGGAATGAGATAAGATTCCTTGGCTTTGGTTCCTGAATCCTGAAACTTCCGAGTTATGGAAATGATGGTGAATAAACACAACGGCCACCGTCATAATGACGTTGGTTGGTAGCTCAAATCTTCCTCATATTTTTCTGCACATTCTTCTCGGCAGCACACACACCCAAAACCACTTACTCTCAAACCCGCTGAGCCCAGCCTTCCTACTAGGCAAATTAATTAACGAGGGGCATAAAGGAACCAACTCCGAGAGCCTGATGGTCCTCATTATTCCTTCATCCTAATGAAAAGACGACGTGGAGTTACCATTACGCGCGGAGCAATTCTTCAGATTTCTATATTGATTTTACAATTTAAAGAACTAGAGCTTCTATAGCCATAGGAGAGTCCTGAAAGCTTCACCGGATCTCCAGGTACATTTTATTTACCCATGAAATAGAATCGAGCTATCTTCATCGACGTTCGCAATTTTTCCCTCCTTTTATTTTTCCCAACTGGAGAGGAAAGCCATGGATAGCTCTTGAGCTTCTGCTACACGTCTAACGTGAATTCGGTCTCGACTATTTTGTTGTTTATGGTTTACCTTCCCAATCCGGCCTGAATTTATCTAGAACTATTGGTATTTAACATTCTAAAATGGTATTTAGTTCAATTATTTTTAAGGAATTACTATCATGCGCCTGAAAATTGAAGGTGACGTAAGACAAGGCGGATTATGGTACGCGTATTGGCTCCAGCAACCGTGCTAGCGTCGCAAGGTGTATTTTTTGCAGTAATTATCAAATTTTAGTAAATTTACCTTTTAATGTGCACGATACCCTTATTCAGGAAAATTAAAGCCTTTCATAGCCAACTGTTTCTTGATACTTTTATTTGCATTTTCCGCTGGTAAAGTGTCCAGATTCAAATGTAATGAAACCATGGGCACTGGAGAGTTAGGAAAGGAGATATTGAACCATCTCCTGGCCTAATACATGGTCCAAAAGCTTGGAGCTCAAACCCATGAGCCAGCGAATAACATCCTTTAGGTATAAAAGATGGTTAGGATTTAGTAGCCGCATTTCTCGGTTTTGATTTTTTTTCTAACCCAGGTCCATCCGGCTACAAGGTTCACTATGTATCGCTATACAAGTACAAGTGACTCTTACTTTTAGTCTAGTATTTTTATTACCAACCGGATTTTTGTGAAAGGGAGTGATGGAGGAGTGGATGAATCAGTTCAGTGCAGGTAGGGGTATATAGGGGCCTGGAGGAAGGGCGGACTCAGGCAGGCTAATAATGCAGACGGATGTCCCCGGTCAGCTCCAGATTCTCAACGAGATTCACGGTCAAATTAGCGAAATCCTATTTGGCGAAACATAAAAAAAATTCAATATTTTTCGCCATATTGGAAAAATTAGAAATCCACTTTTTGAACGTACATAATGGCGAAATAAAAAAATAAAAGTTTTTGTTTGGCCCATAATGGCGAAATGACAAAAAGTCAACTGGAAGTAAAATTATAATACAAGAGCAGTTACTGGTAGTCTGGAACACACATGATAACTTTGTAAATCCAGTTTCGAAACTTAACTATCTTAAACCTACTGCTGTACTTTTTACAATTATCAATCAGAAAGTAATTCATCCTCCGGTAGCGCTTCTTCTGAAGTCTTGGCAATCCACCTGGAGCGTTTATCTTAGCGATTCAGTTTTCAGTTTCATTTTGCACCGTATTAATTAGAATTGAGAATTTCCAGAACGGAGGTCGTGACATGCCCAATCTATAGCTGAGGCTGTGGTGGAAGCCCTCGACGAAGATGGTAGTCTTGGGAATCCCATTTAGTACTCTATCGTATACATTCCAGAACTAAATAGAAAATACAGGGCTCTTAAAGATATTCCCAACGTAGTATTTTTCAAAGTACGTAGCCACAGGTAATAGTTCCACAGTAATCGCTCTAACAAATTGTGAAAACCTTTTCTTTACATCTCGCGGTGGGACGAAAGCTAAAGCCGAAAACATTTTACCGTTGTTGCAATCCTAAACCTTGAACTTTCCTAAAAATATTTATATTTTATTTATTTTTCTTGATAAGCGACGCTTGACAAGTTTTCCTTTGATCACAGCAATATTACTCACTACCGTTATAGACTTTTCTACGCGAATGCGAATATGTGTAGCCGCAATACGACAGCTGGAATGTTTGCTTGTTCTTACAACTGCTCACGTATAAAATATAATTTGACGCCATGTTTAGACTTATGAAACAATAACGCAGAGTCAGTAATGCACGGACAAACTTTGAGAATAAACTCTAGGAATATAAAGTATAGCCCTGTCCAGAAAAAGGTAGATAGAAAAAAATAAGAAAAAGGTCGTCGCATCGTATTTGCATATCGCAGTTGATCGGCTGTTGCCTACAGTTTTGGCGAAACTCAATTTCATTCAGCTACAATATTGGCGAAAAAATATTTCGCCATATTGGATAATCTACAAAAATTAAAATCCTAAAAGTTTCGCCAATCAGGATTTCACGAATTTGACCGACTACCCTAGACAATGAACGTTAATTTAGAAACATACTATGCACTTAATGATAGGATAACAAAAACAAAACCTTACGTAACCAAACCACCGAATTCGGTAGGTACATTTATACATACATGTATATGTATACACATTATGTATTACATTTTACATTCAATTAATTATGCTCAAAATTCTCAATATCTTGTCCTAATGTTCAAGAATGAATATGAAATGAATGCATTATCTAGTCTGAACTGATAGACAGTAATCACTATTGCTCTTTGGAATAATTTTGTGTTATATTGTCCTAAAAAATGTAACTCATAAATTGTATTATTCTCAAGGTCTTTTAAATTGTATTCTGTTAGGCACAAAACTTTCAACTTTTGACAACTAAATAGCCGTTAATTTTCATGGCAGTATTACTTTTAGTTCTAAAAGCGTTGACTTGGCGCAAGATACGAATTGTGTTGATTTAATTGCCGGCCACGAACGTTTTTGCTGGGAACTTACGTAATTTTACGGAGTCTGTACTACATTATTGGTTGCATTCGTGGGATACTTACATATTTTATTTACAAATCTATGTATGTAGGTATTTACTCTATCCTAAACGCTCACTTCTCATCGACGCTTGCAATACACATCTAATTTCATTAAAAATATGTATTACAACGGAATTCTTTTTATTATTTATCAAGTCCCACGGTGCTATATAATTGTTTAATTCTATTCAACTGTGGGTCAGATACGGCAAGGTTTCGATAAAACGTTTCCTAATACATGTATGACCCAACTAATATACTTTTCGATGGATATTCGTTTAAGAAACTAATCTATTTCATGGGTTTCATCATCGAATTGCCAGCCACATTACGAATGAAGGCGCAAGTAGTTGTCCAACTCAACCATTCCCCGAAGCACAACTTCTTCGTAGTACGGCTTTCCAATCAATTGAACTCCAATAGGCATCCCAATAGCATTCTTGATTGTCTGGAAACAAATAAGGGTGTGTATTAGCCTCAGACAGAAAACGCTGGGCATGGCTACACCAGTTTTAAAAGTAATTATCGAATTCACCATTTTGTCACGCCCGTATATATGTGCCAGTTTGCTAGATGCTTCCTGGTGTTTACCAGTTTCCGTTCCAAATCGCAGCACTCCTGCCGGAAAGTCAACCAGGTTATAAATTGAAGTGTATGTTACCTCTCCTGTGAAATTGAAACATTAGATATATTCGATGACATTTAACTGATACCAGTATTTCCGCCGTTTAATTTTGGCCTACCATCAAGTCCTCTCTTATCATCAATACCCGGAGCCGGATATGGAAACACTGGTCCAAGAAGTAAATCTAAATCCAAATTTTGCATTTGCTCCAGAAATTCCGTCACGAGCTTGTCTCTTTCCGCCATAAAGTCCCAAAGGCCAGACGAATACCTCGTTGCAAACCCAACGCTGAGATGCTCATAGCGATTGCGTATAATCGGTATTGAAGTTAGTATCTGTCGCTTCCAGAGAGGCATGGCTACTAAATCATAAAGATCTTGTATAATTGGGGCTATCTTGTCATGCTTCAAATCATCGTATAAACGTTTTCCCATATCAGCGAAGTATAGATTTGTATTGATCCAGAGGACTCTAGTGCCTTCCGGCATTCCAAATGGAATCAGGGTATGGCCGAGGGATTCTAGTGCTGCTTTGGCTCTTATTGCAGTGTCTTCAATGTCTCCGAGGCAGGGCAAACCGGGAATCGATGTGTAGAAACCAATTCGTAATGGTTTTTCAGAGCTGAACAACTGGGAAATCAAGATCCAATATATTTGAAGAAAATTAGATGCTTCAAATGTGTGACCGACCTCCTACCGATTCGTTCCATGGTATTGGTACGACTTTACCGTCGTATTGGTTCTGCAAATTATTTTCCGTGATCGCCTTGAAAATTAGCGCCAATTCTTTAGGGTACTTGGTCAGCACGAAGGCGTTAGTTGGAACTAAAATGTTAGTGTGTGATTTAACGTTGGAGAATATTTTGTAATTGGTATTATGATCAAACCTCCAATGCTATTTCGAATGCATTCAGTGATCCCTTTTCTGCTCAAACGATCTCTCGTGGGCCGAAGTGTGGAAATTCCATTCCAATTTGCTGGAATCCGAAGTGACCCAGCAGTGTCAGATCCCGTAGCAAATGCCACACCGCCGGCTGCTACCAAACATCCTGACCCACTACTGGAACCACCTGGACTTAATTTCTTATTTAAAGCATTCAGCGTTCTTCCATAAATTGGATTATCACTGCGCATTGAGCAGCAGGTTTGTGGAAAATTTGTTCTGCAGAATGGTACAACTCCCAAATCTATCAAAATATTTACTAAAACGGCGGATTCCGCTGCGGGTTTGTTTAGATTTTTGGAGTATCCAACGGTTGTGTCCATTCCTTCTAGATCCGTGTCACCCTTGACAGCTATAGGAAGGCCATGGAAAGGACCTTTTACGGTTTTTAGTTTGTCGAGTTCTTCTGCCAGTTTCTGAAATACACGCACGATACCTAAATACTACTTTCAATACAAGTTTCAAAATGCCTTCCTACCATTGCATCAGGTACATATTCAGTAATACAGTTGAACTCGTCCTGGATTTCTATCGACTTGGCAATAAAGGCCGATAACACTTGGACCGCTGTCAGTTCACGATTTTGCAGTTTGGATCTCAGGATGTCAAATGGGAATTCAATAATTCCTTAAAATTCCGATGTTAATGGGAAATCGTTTCGGAGGTTCGCAAAAGTAGCCGCCCGTTCACTTTGTCGTTTCAATCTGGCATAATTCAACTTCCGGGTTTCCTAAATAAAAATTCACGATTGTATGCTGTTAAATCATGTAGCTTTAGTTATTTGGAGAATACCTTATCATCCTGTATTCTCGAGCGAACAATAACCGATGCACCAACGCACAATACCAATCCCCCGCAGACTTTAACAGCGGCTGGGATATTGTCGAAAATGTCACGTGATTTTAATTGACTCATGGTGAATCTTGCTGTACAGAATCCCGATTGACACAAGCTAATTGTGAGCTGCTGGTGCGGATTCAAAATATTCTAAGCATACTCTACGCATTGGATATGTTATATATTCTGGAATTCAATACTCACCCAATCTACTATATAATTTGGAGTGTACGTCTGTCCGCCCGTCCGTTTGTGTTTGCTTATCTCGACAGGGGGTAGGGGTACAAAAACGTTTGATCAGTCAAATTGTTCGTCTGAGTCCCGCGCAGCTAATAAGACAACTTTACTTACTTTACTTTACTTTACGGTCCAAATATCTTGACCCCTACCCCCCATTGGCTAAAAACTGCAAATGTACACAAAATTAATATTTCGTGTGATACAGAAAAAGCTTAGAATTCACGTGGGGAATTGAACGCCGTATTTTTAAGCGAAATAGTTAATAATTCGTGTGATACATCAAAAGCGTTGTATTCGCTTTGGGAATTCAACGCCGTATTGCTCATTGAGATATTTTGACCCCTTGACCCATAGGTGACCGAAACACTCATGATGAAGTCATGGTACTGGAGATTTAGGAAAGAGGAGAGTGGTCTAACGAGACAGCAGATTGAGGAAGGAATCGGCTGAAATCAAGGGACAGGAGTTTGAGGAAAGAGCAGGGACATGAGTTTGAGGCGAGACGGATGAAGCCAAGGGACAGGAGATTGAGTTGAGACCCTGGACGGTTAAAGTCACGGGGTATGTGATTGAAGGACGGTACGAGCAAATGCCACAGGAAATGTGGTTTAATAAAACGGATAGGACAAGCACAATGGAAGTGGCATGTGAATTCACGGAAAATGGAATTGAGGAAAGGGACGAGTGAAGTCACGCAATCGGTCCGTAGGACGGGCTTCCAGCTAGTTTATATACATAGTGCAGTGTCAGATGTAGATGATCTGTACCCAACACCCCGGATGGTTGTTATCTGAATTATACAGGACTCTTTTTTTTGTCAATTTATTAGGGCCAAGGACGTTTCAGTTATAGCATGTATGTATTGTGTTACCAACCGAATGATTTACACAATTTCAGCAATCAGCTTCAATGCAACAGCATAATTCAATACCTACATAACTATATAAGCGTTTCCCACGGATAATTCCGATCTGCCGGCCACGGAGAATGGGGAAGAGCGAATATGAGCGAATATGAAAAGTCTGAATTGGGTTGAATTAAACTTTCTACATTATGTCACCAATAGAAACCAATAACCAATCCAAAGCCAAGCCGAGCCAAACCAAACCAATCTAACTACCAAGCCAAACCCCATGTTAATAAAACTCCCTAAAACACACAACGCTAATTTATCTTATATATATTTTCGTAGGATGTCGGATGTGCCTGTGTCCCTCCCTGTGTCCGTGTACGTGGTACGATTCTGAT
>JAQFYT010001016.1:0-19119 GCA_034694925.1 Ceratophysella denticulata
CCTCCGCACCGAGAACAAGCAGCTCTTGACCACCGCCATCCTCTCTTTCTCCACCGTTCTCTACGAGTCCTGCATGAACACCAGAATCCGCAACTCTCGCTTCCCAGTCGCTCTCTACGGAAAGTTCTGTGATGCTCAAGTCGTTGAGCAGGAGTACCTCCCATGGTTCTTGGAACATTTGGAAAAGAACATCAAGTCTGACCGCGTTGAAGATCACCACTGGCGATTCGTTTTCCTGAAGGCTCTTGGAAACATCGGACACCCAGCTTTCATCCCAGTCGTTCAACGTCTCATGGACAACGTCACCAACCCTCTCCTGAAGACCAAGGTCATCTTCGCTCTCCAACACATGATTGTCTCCCGCTCTGCCCACAACGTCGAGAGGAAGTACCCCATTGTTGACCGTGATGCCCAGTAAGTATTATAACGTTCGAAATTCAATTCACGAAGTACCAAAATTCCAAAATTAATTTTTTTTTCAATAGTGATATCATCACCGACGAGATCGTTGAAAAGAAAGTTCTGCCCATCCTCATGTCCTGTGCTTTCGACAAGGGAGAGCACCCTGAAGTCCGAATGGCCGCCATCACCCTTCTCTTCTACACCACCAACGCTGACCGCACCATCTGGCAACAATTGGCCTACTTGACCTGGTTCGAAGTTTCCGAGGAAGTCCACTCCTTGATCTACAAGACCCTCAAGAGCATGACCGACCTCAAGCACCCCATGCACAAAGTCCACCGTAACATGCACTTGAAGGCTCTTCAAGTCCTCCACCTGTGCAAGCCAATCACTCCTGGTATGACCAAGTCTCGCACCCTCATCATGGCCGACTACATTCCAGAGTTCCTTACCGGATATCTCCACCATTTCACCTATTTCGGATCCAAGGACTCCATTGTGCCCAACATGGTTCACTACCGCAACTTCTACCAAATCGGTGAAAACGGTCTTGGATACAACCCCATCGAAATCTCCTTCCACGGACACACCATCCAGAAGCTCATCAATCACGTCATCGAACAGTTCGTGGCCCCACGCATGGCCGACCGTGAAGTCCATGAAGACCTCACCCACATCCACGAGATCCTCGGAATCAAGGACCGCAAAATGAACGAGAAGGTCGAAGGAGTTTTTTTCCTCAAAATCCGCGACGAGATGGAGCGCATGTTCACCCTCAACAAGGACGTCATCGAGAAGTACGCCAAGAGTAAGTAGCAGCCGATGCTTTATTCCGATTACAGATCAACTAACCACCTGACATTTATTTGATTTCTAACAAAAATTTGTGTTTGTGTTTCAGAGCTCATGACTGAGACTCTCCCCAAGCTCAAGAACGGAATTGAAATCAACTACCAGAAGACTCTCCGCTTCTCCGAGCTCACCGTTGAGTTCCCCACCATCTTCGGTCTGCCATTGAACTACAAGTCCGTCATGCCCGTCCATGTTTCTCTCCGCGGAAACCTCAAGATCACCGCTGAGGACAACCTCAAGAACATCCAACTCCAAGCTGACCTCCACCCCGTCTACGCCTGGAAGCAACACGACAAGCTGAGCTTCAAGGTCCCATTCTTGACCAAGAAGTACCAGACCGGAATCATGAACCACATCGTCGCCGAGATGCCCTTCCGCGCTATCGTCCGTCGTGCTCCCCGTGGCCAGGTCATCGTTGCCATCACGCCGACCCACATTAACGAGAACCGTGAGCCCACCGAGGAACTCAACCTGATCACCTACCACCAGAAGCCCTACACCGTCGTGATCACCGACGACTGCTGGCCATCCACCCACAAGGAAGGCGGAGAGATCAAGGTCATCCGCTCCATTGAGACTCCCTACCACAAGGAACACATCTTCGCCGAAAAACGCATCGGTCTCTCCCTGAAGTTCAAGGAAGAATCGGACTACCGTGTTGAGCGCGAGACCAAGTCCAGCTGGGTTCACTTCTGGCAACGCTTCCACACCCCATCCGGTCTCTTCAACCTCGGATGGCTCGGAGCCCCCACCGTCCGTCTTTCCGTCCGCAAACTCACCTTGGACATGTCCCGATCTGAGACCAAGACTTTGGCCCTCGTCTTCGGAGGAAGTAAGTTCACAGTTCATAGAATATCTCTCTAATCAATGACTGAATACGAACGATTTACTAATTTTTCTTTCACCCGTAGAATGGATGTGGGAACGCAACAACGTCCACGAACACGAAGATGTTGAGCAGAAGCGCGTCCTGACTGTTGCCGTCATCGGAAAGAAGTTGCCCATTGAGTGCGTGAAGAAGACCACCGGAGTCCAGAAGATCCTGGCCAAGGGAACCGAATCCACCGTCAACTACTTGCTCGAAATCACCCGCCCCCATGGCAAATTCAACCTCCATCTCGCCGCCGGTGAAGCCTGCAAGGAAGCCGCCACCAAGCTCCCAGAAAACATCGAATCTCTCCGTGCCATCAAGGAGTACATTCTGGAGTGCCCTCTGACCAAGATCCAACGCGACTTCTGCGTCGAACTCCGTGGAGAACTCGTCCGTCCCACTTGGGCCAACCGCCGTGAACTCATCGTTCTGCGCAAACGACTTTTGTCCGAGGACTTGCTCGTCAACCTCAACGCTGACCTCAAGTTCGGAAAACTCTGCACTGAACTCCCCCATGAAATCAAGTTGGAAGGCAAGCTCCGACGTGGATCCAAGATGACCGAATGGGCTCGCACCAAGTCCCCACAGGCCAAGAAGTGCATCGAGGACGAGAAGAAGGGATTCTCCGTCTCCCCCGTCTGCCTCTGGGTCAGCGAACAACAGGCCGCTGCTTTGAACAAGGGAAACCTTGTCTTCACTGTAAGTAATATCTGTATACTTCAATAGCAATATTGCCCGTTTTGGTGATCATAATATTGACCAAAGTGCTAATCAATTCAATTTTTAATTTAGTTCACCGATCTCCCCGTCGCCTTCAAGAACTACACTTACATGCTCCAGGACTGGACCAAGAACATGTTCTACACACATGTGTCCCACGACCGCTTCCCACAAAATGGCGGAGCTGGAGAGAAGAAACTCGTTGTTGACTTCGACATGGTCCCAGACCGAGAGTTCATCACCGTCCACATCAACAAGCCCACCAGCCGTCTCTCTTTCCGTGATGTCCACGTTTCCAAGATCGTGAAGCGATTCTTCCCTTTGACTGCCACCCAAAGCATCTGGGAAAATGTCCGTGACCGAACCCTACGATTCTACTCGGAACGTAAGTCAAGTTCACAATTATGAATGCATGGCCGACATAATTGAAACCGAAGGGTCAGTGTGTTAATGTATTTTTCTTTAATTTCTAGCATCCTGCACCTTGGAAGGCCGTTTCGTTAACACCTTCGACAACGTGACCTACTCCTTCCGCAAGGACGTCGCCACTGGCTGCACCCACGTTCTCACCAAGGACTGCTCCGGCAAGTACCCAATGGCCGTTCTCGTCAAGGACATCCACACCGAGCGCAAGACTGTTACCGTTCTCCTCGGAGACAAGACCAAAATCAAGATCTCCAATGTCGGAGCCTCCGTCGTTCGATTCCTCGAGCGTGAAGGAAACATGAAAGTTGAGGTCAACAAGGAAGTCATCACCAACTTCCCCAAGGTCATCCGTGAACACAACACTGACCGTCTCATCGCCAAGATTGAACTGATGGTCAACGGAGGAATCCAAGTCATCACTCCCCGAATCCGAGTTGCCACCGATGGAGCCCGCGTCGTTGTCTACGGACACAACGTGTACCGCAACCGTACCTGCGGTCTTTGCGGAAACTTCGACGGAGAGAAGATCGCTGAAATGAGGAGCCCAAAGAACTGTCCCTTGAGCGCTGGATCCCTCTTGGTTGCCAGCTACGCCTTCCCTGCCCTCCACGCTGAAGTCCGCGACGAGTGCCACATCAAGCCCGAAATCAAGGACTTGATCAAGAAGGAAAACGAGGACTGCCTTGCTCACCAAACCATGCTCACCACCGAAGAGAAAGACTCCGAGGAAAAGTATTCTTCCGAAGAAGATTTCGTTCAAGATGAGTGCAACATCAAGAAGACGCTCAAGAAGCGATTCCCATCCGTCGGAACTTGTTTCACCGTTGAGAAGGTTCACCGATGTGCCCCTGGCTGTCACGCCGAGAACACCGTCGAGAAGACCATCCTCTTCAAGTGCAACGAAGAAGGTCGCTACACCCAAGTCACGCGCAAGAACTTCTTGGTTGAACTCCCAACCAAGTGCGTTCGCACTCTTTAAATTATAACAACGTTCAAAGTACAAACGATTTGCTTGATTTTTGATGAAATTGTTAAACCGGAAATGACCCACTGAAGAAATAGACCAAGCAAGTACTAGAAAGATTGTTTTAAATATTCGGCCATTGTAGTTTTGCTTCGGTCCTTCTCCCCAGTGGTATACAGATATAATAGTATAGAATTCATTTTGCACAAACATCCAAGTATTTGTACAATATTCAATTAAATCCTATATATTCAAGATTGTGTTCAGTCCAACAAAGAATCCAAAATAAAATAACATGCAGCTACTTAAAAATACTTTCTTTGTTGTAATTCAAACTTTTTATGTTCATTCAAGAATCAGCGGCGCATTTCAAAAAACACAACCTCTTCTGCTAATCCACAATCCTTGCACACAAATTATAGTAAAAATAGCCTAATTTCATTATAAAGGCCTTATTAAAATGTTACCTTGCGATACATACATAAAAGAATACATAGAATAGAATGCTGAATCAAACCAAATCATTATTAATTTGTAATTCTATTTCTGCTTGCATAGCTAATTTTAGAAATCTTTTCCAATACCTACTGTAAAACCGCATAATACTTGGCTGGTGTTTCACGCGTCTAAACTAACATTATTGTCACGAGCCATTGCGAATGCGGCAAATGGTATTCAACCACTCTGTAAACCTCGATGCAGATAACTCTGAATTAAATAACGACACTCGAGACCCCACAGTTAATACTTGGGTAAGATTAAATGCTGTCTATATTTATTAAGAATAATAAGAAATATTGTTATTTTATACAATACACTGGGAACTGGAATGGTTTCAGCTGCTTAAAAAACTACAATAAAGAAACTAATAAATGGAATAAATACTGTATAATAAATTATTATAAAATTATTCACCGTCGAAATTCACGAGAAAATAAAAAATATGAATTGGTAGACAAACCAACCAACTACTAGTCGTAAATTGTATTTCTCTCACTGGGTTACTATTTAATTCCCTGGAATGTATCTTGATTCGCCATTTCTAAGCGTCAGGTGTGGTGCTTATTTCCTTATCCTCTCATTCGGACTGACTCGGGAGACATGGAAGATACATAAACTAAATCGTAGTATGTAACACATAACACTTGTTTGGAGAGATCAACCAAAAATCTTTAAACAAAAACAACATTGATATTGTGTTTTTTTCTTTAGTGGAAGGTTTCAAAATCAAATCTATACCTACAACTACCACGGGTACCGTTCATAAAACTCTACACCTTCCTAGTAAGAGTAATGTAAAAAAAATCAGGTAACTTAATTATACACTTTAAGTACTTGCAAGGTTTCCAACACATTCAACAACTTAGCTAAGTAATAGTTAGTATTTGTGTTTTTCTTGTCTCCATAAACCCGAGAGGTTTATCATTTTTTGATATACTAAGATTAGTAGGAATGAATGATTGGGGAATCATTCAGAGGAACTTTATTTTTCTCGTTTGTTTTCTTTTACTTCGCAGAAAAAAACAAACATACACCTTTTTTATGTCATGTAGATATTACAATTACGCCTTGCTCTCAATTAGTCACTTTTGCTGATAGTCGAGCCGGTGTTGGGACCACTGGAGCCTGGGGTCTGGGGTGAGGAGCCGTAGGAAGTGGTGACGAGTGACAAGGGTCCGCCGGACATGCCGTGATGCGGGGAGCCGAACATGTTTGAATGATGGTGGGAGAGGTTGTTGGGGAGTCCGGTGGGGCTGCAGAGGGTGGGGCTCCCCATTCCCATGGCGGAGGTGGGAGGATTGATACGTTTCTCCTTTTGTCGCCTGCTCCAGAACAGAATAATATCAATAAGGAATCCATGAACTCAGTTAATTCGTTGGACTTGACAACGAGTAGGGTTGAGCGGAAGGGACTATAAAATTTTAAGAGTAATTACCGATTGCAGAACCAGACTCGGACCACTTCCTTTTCCATTGAGAGGTTGTCGGCCAGTTGTGTGATTTCTTCCGAGGTTGGTTTTGGATTTTGGAGAAAAGCTCGTTCAAGGGCGACACGGACCGTGGTCTCAATGGAAGTTCGTTTCTTTCGTCGTCGTCCAATTGCTTCAGGTGTTGTGTGGGGGTTGGAGAGGGAACTCGGGTTGTTGAGTGAGTTGTCCGCATCTTCCAGCCATTTCTGAAGCAACGGCTTCAGTTTGCACATGTTTTTGAATGATAAGTTGAGAGCCTCGAAGCGGGAAATGGTCGTTTGTGAAAAGTCATTTCCATATAATTTGCCCATGGCGAGTCCAACGTCTCCTTGCGTGAAGCCTGTCAAAGAAATCAGAACTATTAGAATTGCTAAATACGAAAATGCGCATAGAACATATCCTGAATTATTTTATTCAAGCGTTAGAAGTATATAATTACAAATTCCTTTTAAATAGCATTAAACTCAGCAAAAGCTAACTAAGCTTTGCTCGCTGGATAAAATTTTGCTTCAATTCAGGAAAACCGGAGTAAAGTTTCATGACCCGAAAAACAGATGCCCTACAAAAAAATACGGGATTCCAGAGAACCTATAGACTTGGGTAGTAAACGTTATCGGATGCGAAGACCCCGGGATCACTCGACGAAATGGATCTTTAAGTGGAGTAATAAAAGGCATTCCGCGTACCTAATTTGATGCGTCTCTGCTTGAAAGTTTTGGCAAATTGCTCCAATTCCTCCAAATCCGTCGTTTCATCAATGGCGGGTTCTACAATGAGTCTGGGAGTGGAGGACTTGATATGATGGGTCACTTGAGTCTGCGGGGGTGAGGTGGGGGAGGGGGAAGCCGAGACGGTCGTGTGTGATTGAGTGTCGTGACGCTGTTGTTGGAGATGTTGCTGGGCCGCGGAGGAGTGGTGATGGTGATGCGGATGCTGCTGAGAGTGGGCATTGTGCTGCTGCTGAGACTTGGTCAGGTGTTGCTGGAGACTCTGAGCAACCTGTGCTGCAGCCTGAACAGCCTGGACACAATAAAAATAAATTATTCAATATTAATTCATAATTATATTCAATAGAATTGATTTGTATATTCGTAATTTAAAATCGACTAAAGCTTAAGCATATTCATAGTTTAAAATTGCTTCAAGATTATAAATACTATAAATTTTGAGGTCAACGTGATCTGGATACGCATTCGTAACACGTGGCTGCATAGGTGCACTGACCGGAACAAGAATTTTCTTATTCAGATCAACGTACGGTTAGAAATCTTTATTCATTAATCACGTCAAGGGGCACCGAGAATGATTAACTTCGACTTGGTGCATAGCAGTGATGAGATAATGAGTAAGCGTACTTTTGGGCCAAATTTTTTTTCAACAAAAACTGAATATGCGAAATAACTTGTCTTTGCCAGCTCACTCCATAACTAGATCCCGTGCCCTTATTAATTATTTTATCTTTCCGCCGCAATTCCTTGAAAACACCAGAGCTGATACATGCAATTGCACCATTAAGGTGAAAACTATTTCCTCAAAATATTGATACTTCACTGCATCATTTACAGTCAATGCCCTTTCAGAAGAATATATGCAAATGAAGCAAGATCTGAGATGCTTATAATTTTCAATGTACAGAGCGCATATGAATTTACCCTGTTTCAAGGAGTAAATGAACTTTTGAATACAGAAATTACTATTTTTCAATGTCAGGAGAAAATTGAATTAGGATGACTGCCTCTGTAGATATGGCCAGGAATTTAAATGAATTTTTACTGGCGTCGTGGCTGTTGCAAGAGATTGAATACAAAAAATATTCACCTGTGACCCAGCCGAAGAATTGGATGGCCTTGATGAAGGAGCCACCAAGCTGGCATAGTTAGCAGAGGAGAACAGACTTGAATGCAATAGACCCTATTTGGGTATAGCACAAAGAGAACGACTCAGATTAGAGAAAAGCATTATTCAGTCATCGAAAGATTGATACATTAGCTAATATTATAATTGCTTGTTTAACAAAATTAATTAAGGAAACGAAATAAATGCAGCTTTAGTTTGAAAGTGAAAGTATTACTTTTTGGAAGATAATCGAGAAATAGGAAAATATTTGACGCAAAAAGTTTCTAGCATTTATAGATATTTAATTAATAGAGCTGTTATATTAAATATATTTAATACCTGATTTTGTAAGTAGAATTGTGCTTGAGGAGGGAGCTGAGCAGCAGCGCCGCTTCCAGCCGTCTGCCCAAACATGACTAATTGTTGCAAAGTTTGTTGTAAACTCTGTTGCTGCTGTTGAAGTTGTTGCTGAAGAGCCTGTCAAATTTAACAAATTGGTAATTTAAATACGAGAATTAGCTTCGTTCATGTTTTTTTTACAACTTTCCAACAACAAGATGCGCTTTATTATTAAGTGAAATTTTAAAAGTGAAAAGTCCAAAAATCTGAATAAATTGTCAACGATGCATTCGTAACCGTAGACACTATGTATTAACAAATCGTATTGTATTTGCAAGCCTAATTTAAAGCTAGACTATATTTTGAATATTATGTAATTATAATATTGTATATTTTACCTGTAATTCCTGATTTCCAAGACCGGCACTGGACGCGAACTGATTCTGTAGAAACAACTGTTGATTGGATGCACTCAGACTCATCAACTGAAAATACAAAATAAGGATTCCAAATAAAACATACCGTCAGTTTTTTGGAGGCCAGGACCAGCAGGAGGGGTCAGCAAATGCAAAAACGATGTGCAATGCAACTTGTAACGTTAAATTGGGTTATGCTGGACACGGCTACCTATGTACTTTGTCTCAGAGTCTCAGGCAATTGGAACTGAGAATTGACCATGGATTATAGGTACAAACGTCTAAGGAGTTTATCCAACAGACCTTTAAACGATATCAACTAAGGTATCATCATTCAATTACTGAATTCCTTGATATGCAAATCACCAGACAAGCGCCGTTAACTTTCCGCTTCAAGAGCAGGATTACCTGAGATAGGTAGTACTTTATACTGAGATGGATTCGGCGTCAGCACTAGAGTTTATATTTACAGATTTTCCTAAAATCAAGCCTGAGCAAGTGTGAACACTTATGAGTTAAGTTGTAGGGATAGATAAAATATAGTCAATGAAAAGGTTAAGCCTTTAGGAGACACTTAATACATGGTTACTTATGCCTCATCGCTCATTTACATGAGCTATTATTCAAATGTGATAACAAAATTAACTTTCCCTTGTTTTCCGTAAAGTACCTAAACGCAACCCTTTTTCAAACTGATGAAGTGTATATCAGGAGAAGTAACAATCGCGGATTTAACTTTGTTTCCGGTTGATAGTATATATGTTTTTCTGAGTTGTACTGACCTAATTTGCATGATGTACTGTATCAATAGCAAGAGCACTGTACTGGTCTGCTTAATGTGAATAGCGTTTCACAATGAATAATAAAATATGGTGACTATTTTAGAGCGGCTGATATACTGATGGAGATGGTAAAGGCTTATTGTTCGGCCTGCTCTTCAAACATTTACAAAATAATGAATATGAAACGCGAATAGAATAAACGCGAGACTAGTCAATTGAACACAGTATCTGGGCTACGAATTAATTTCGATCGGGAATAGAATGAGAACTAGATTGGTACGAATGATCAATATTCGATTCGACATGGTGTTCTTATGAAAATTATCGTAAATGAGACGTTTCGTAATAAAAGTGGAAGGTTTACATACATCACGAATTATGCATTCGACGGCAACGTATAGGCGACGTATATTTAGATCCTTGCGCCGAGCTTACCTGAGCAGCGAACGCGGCCTGTACGGATGCGGCGGTGGGAGTGCCGGAGGGTGGGGTGAGCTGTCCATGTCCATTTGACTTCTCGGTTCCATTTTTGGTGGGGTGGATGATGTGGTGGGCCGAGGCGTGGTTGTTGTGGGACGTGAGTCTCTCATTTGAAGTGACCAGGTTGAGAGCTCCCACTTTGTCCGAGTCCATGGAGTCCCCGTCCTCGCCCAGCTCACTCCCCGACCTCTCCTCCTCGCTCAGGTCACCATTCAGCCCATTGTCTGTCAAACACAAAAAACAAGTCCGAGTTTAGCTTCCGCCATTTACCACTCCAGATCAAGGATCAAACCTAACCTTCCCTCTGGTCCACTCCCCAGTGTCCAGCCTCTGAGACCCCCTCGACCTCAGCCCTCTATCTGATTGAGACACGAGTCGGTTTCAACTTCAATAGGTCTAGGGGTATCAGATGAGCCCATCCTGTCAATACCATGCTCTCAATACTATCGAAACGACCAGGCGGCTTTCTTTCTCCAAGAATTTCTTATTCTTGCAACTTTCTCTTTCAAGCTTATTTATTCGACCTTACTTCAGAATTCACCCTAGTCCCCAGTGTTGGAGAACCCATTAGTATTCTATGTATCCGGATTCCGAATGGTCACTTCTGGACCCCTCTTCTTGACCATTTTATGCAAGATGCATGTAAAATACATAGATTAATATATATATATTTTCCCTCACTCCTCAATACATCTTCCCTTCCACTCCTCCCTGACGTGATCGGACTCTTAAAAATAATATGAAGGGGTCAAAGCAGGGGAAATCTACTGCCTGGAGCAAGCAATTTCAAACTGTTTATCCAAGGCAGCCGATTTTTTAAAATGCTGCAGCCGTACATAAGTACATATATTTCCTCGCAAGCCTGGCAAAAGCTGTACTGGTAAACTTCGGTGTGGTGCACTGGTTAAAGTTAGATTAATTGTTTGTGTCGAAATGAGGTATTTTGTCTGAATGCCTTAATTCCAGTCATTCATATAAATAGTCTCGAATCTTTTCCCTTGAACGATTAAACCTCAGACATTAGAGAGCCAAAGGCTCTGAAACTAATTGGAAGAAGTCGTCTGGCTCAAGGAATTTCTCTTGATCAGCCTCACGACGCCTACCTCTAAAACACAGTCATCCATTCAAGTCTTTCCTTCACTTGATTCCAGGGCTGGGCTCTCAATGGACCCGACCCGCCCTCTTCCTCGACCACCACCGTCCCAGTCTCCAGTCTCAAGCCAACAAACCATATGGGTGAAAATTCAATTTAATTTATATAAAGAGAACAAGGTGCTATTCATTTTCTCCTCCTTCCTCAAGTAAAAAAATCCCCAGGAGAATAACTGGTGATTTCTCCCCTTTTCTTTCCCTTTCGCACTTCTCCGTACACACAGAACACACACACACTCACTTTCTTCCTGAGAGTGACCATTAAAGGCTAAGAGATGAGATAGTTTTACTAGATCAGAACGGTCTTATCCAGTTTATTCCACATAGTTCTTGTACAATCTATGCTTTCGCAGTGCGTTGACAAACCTGCAGTTAACTAGCTTTACTCATAACAATACGATTTTGTTATGATTATTTGCAAAATATTCAAATTAACACTACAATATTATGGGGTTTTTCAGGTTGCTATTGTTTGGTTTTATGGTTTTGTAATTACGATAAATTAAGTTTATAATAACTTCCGTATTTTGCAGAATTTATAGATTAGGTTAAGTCTGGTCGGAACCGTGATCAAATTATACAGCAGTACAGAACTACTGGGGCAGATAAGGTTAGGCCATAACCGCATTATGCAGCGCAAATTTTGTTTTAAGATACAACAGTATTCTGCATCAGACATATTGTGTTAGGTTATAATCGTAATTTATCTGATCAAACCAGAATAAACATCTTAGACTAAATTTAATTTTTGAAGTTTAAGGGATACAGTATCTGCCAAGCTATTCATAATTTAAACTCCATATGTAGCCAAGTTAAAAGCAAACCATGAACCAGACCGAGCTGCCGCTCACCAGTCCTATTTCTTCTTCTTGTACACATTGATTTCTACTTTCTATTCCAGGAGAGAGTAAAGAGAAAGTTTGGGCTGAGGGCAAACCCCTCCTTTTGAGATCTTATCCTCGGGTTGACGAACAAAGAGCTGGAGAAAATTTCCCAATCAAAATACAACATCTCCATTTTCAATCGGGGCCGAAGGAAGTTTGGGTTTGAACCTATTTGAACTGCCCCATACTCCAGTTCAAGAGCTGCGGAATTGAGGAGTCCGAGAATATAAAGGAGGACTAGGAGATTGAATAATACGGCCCTCAGTATTTTCTCTATTTTCTCCCTATTGAGAGCTCCACAGCCTTCATCTCAGATCCATTTCCTTCATCCGATTAAACTCTCCTGAGGCTGGACTGGGGCATAGGTAATGGGTAATCCAGGAACCGCCTTTCCCCTCCGCACACCCAACAGGACCAGTGTGACCAGGGCATACGGCTCAATTGACCCCTTCCTCTCGCCTCGTGTCACTTCCAGAATATCAAACGGAACGAAGGACGGACCACTGCCCGGCGGGCTGGACTCGATAGAAACGGATGTATTTCAAACTTCAATGCATTATAATTTCCGATGCCCATCCTCCCTACTTTACTCCAGGCTCCTTACTTGAATATTCCAATTCCCGGGATATTGCACGAGACGGGGACAATTCTAACTATGTATCCGAGTAAGTAATTCTACATGTAGTGTAGCAGGAGATTGAAACACGGGCCGTTGAGTTCTCAAGAAGCTGGGAGAGAAATAGGTAGTGCATAGTAAAAGTAGCTTTTCTCCAATAGCCCCACGGCCGTCTGTCTCCTTCTGGACTGGACTACTGGACTGAACTGGACTTTTGAGTAAATCCAATCCAGTGAACATGCGAATTGAATGTAAAGACCTTTTTTCCCTGATACCCTCTCTTAGAGCCTTGCCTGGTCAGTGAAAGGAAAAAATGATACAAAACAAGGGTTTTCTAACACCAAGCCCCTCCGCCTCCTGCCTCCGAGGAATCAAGTGGGAAGGAGAGAAATGCCAAACAAAGAGTTAATGGCAAAAGTGGATTTGAGCATGGCTTCCGGGCACAGCAGGAGATTTGAGCCAGAATCAAGAAAAAGAAAAAAAAATCAATGTGGTCCTCTCACGCGCTCGTCCTCGTCAAGATCCCACACACCACACCACACAGATTCCGCGTATCCGGGGAAAATAATACGGTGCATGAAAAATAGAGCAAGTACACCGGATCTTACTTGTCACTCGGCGGAGAAAGCAGAGTGGATCAGCAGGTATGCCGTACATGGGATCTTCGTCGTTTGGGCATAGGTGAATGACATTTTGATATTTCGAATTCCGCTTTTCTTGCTGATCAGTTTTAGTCAGGTAACATTGCGTTAGAGGTATTCTGTACATACTGGCATGGATATCCTCGCTCATTTACGCTAATATGCTCTAATTTGAGCTTGAACCGTTAATAGCGATTCCAATGAAATTGTCAATACCAAATACAATTAAGCAAAGTCGAAATTTAAGTATGTAATTACTGTTTCAGCGACAAAAACGACATTCCCAGAAAAGCTTAATGTTACCATGCAAGGGAATGCACAAATAGCCGGTGTCTATTTGACGTCGAACGGACACACGTTCCCGTATCCTAATGTAGTAATACTATTAAGTGTTGAAAGGCAGGCAGGCGGCGGCAGACTAAGCCCATTCAACTTATGAAGACGGGCAGGACCTGATTGAGATTTCACAAAGAAGTTAAGCCCGGAAAAGCGTGTAGAAAGCGGTAAAATGCGAGGACGGTGACGGATGGACTCAACCATTTCTCATCGTTTTCAGATTGAGAAGGTGAGAGAAAATAAATAGGACGTTCTGTACATCCAGCGGATCTTTTGCCGACTCGTCTCGTTCTGTAAACGAGCCGGATGATCTGATGACGATAAATCTCTCTTTTTTTGCTCCTAGCGCTTCTGCTGCCTTAAGAGACTGTCCTATTTTTCCCTGTCTAAGGTAAAAAGTGAAATGGATTCTTAGGGCCTAGGTTCCTGTCTCCAGTCAGGGATTCGGAGTTGGAACTTCCGTCACGTCAATATCCCGACTTTGAGGCTCCTGATACAATTATGAATTACGACTTGGGACCTTCTCTCAAGTGACAATTATATTGAGAAAGTTCTCGGGTAATTCCCGTGAATCCGAAAATCCACTCTCGTCTCTGACAAGGCAGGTTTGGGAATGGGGAAAACGGATTGTCAGCGGATATGGATCTGTCAGATCTGGAATTCCTCTTGTCTCATTTCAGCCGTCGTCCTGGCCTTAATTGATCTTATATATGAGTCTGGTGCAAGTTAGAGCTATATTTATTACCCTCGTCATAGCCAAACCCATGCCATATTAATATTACAGGTCTTTAGGCTAGGCATCCAGATTTCTAATATGCTAGGAAAGTGACAACCTTTAATTCCTGAAAGGAATGAAAGAACCCAAATTTATATGTGCTTGCAGCATTAAACTAAAACCCGTTGATCCTTTGTCAATAAAATAGGTCTTCCGTGTACTTACATAACATATTTGCGTGAATAATTTCAGTTCATCACAATTCACCAAAGTTTTTTCAATAATGTTTATTAATGGTCCAAAACAAATACAGTAGGCATGCATCATGCATCCAACGTTTTATTGGCCGCTGCAGGCTCATCCATTTCGTCTTTGTCGACTAAGCAGCTTGCTATGCAAACTTTCTCCACGACAAAAGTTTTTTCTCTGAATTGAGTCGTGAATTTGAAAGGAGCAGACGGAGAGAAAAAGGACACGCGGGGCCAAGTCGAGAAAGTGGTGGCGGAATGCATGCGTGGATGCATGAGTGGGCAGCAGCTCTGCCTGAGTAAGTAGCTGGAGGGCGGTGCTGGGAGTTTTTGGGGAAGCTGGGGAGTTTTTGGCAGGCAAATTTGAGAGTCTGGATGCAAAACGATCCGTTGGAGCCATAACTTAAGAGGAGGGAAAGGAGAGGTCACAGGCACGTGAGACTTTTACTAAATAAGCATAAAAGAAAATATTCTCTACCCTGTTTCCCAAACTAGGGAAAACTGGGAATCCGAAAGCCCCTGGATTTTGCTTCCAGCACCCAACTAAACTGTTGACAGCCTCGGAGCTGAGGGATGGATGATGACTTCATAGAATCGTCCGTTCTCAATTCTGCTGCGCTTCTTTTGATCGGTCATTCTGAAGAAACTCCAAAATCGCTATTATTGTCATTTTCGCCAGTAAATATAAATTTTAGAAATATTAACTGACACTGACGCCGTCCGTATTCAACTCTGGGTCATAAAGGGTGTAATCCAAACCGTATACGTAATTAGCTTGGACGCAAACCTAACTATCTGATTACCTGGCTAATTTAGACCCTATACTATCTATAGCACCAGATGGCACGGGTTCAAAACCTGTGACCCAATAGACCTAGAATCCGCCAAAATCAGCTCCATGAATATGAATATAAAGTTCTCCCTCCGTACTTCCATCGTTTAAGACGCAATCCGAAATAAGTTTTTGGCTCATTTCATTTTCAACAAGCCACACTCCAGAACTTCGGAATATCCGTGAATCCAACCCCTTCCTCCCATCCTTATCATTCGCTCCCAATCCCCAGAGCTCAGCGACCATTATTGTATTATCCCAACATCATTTATCAGTGCTTTCTCGGGAGAGCCTCGTTCTCCGGAGCAGATCAGGAGTGAGTCAATGGACTGCTGGCTATTAGAAGAAGCCCATGGGCTCTTGGGCGGAAGGGTGGGAGGGGAGATTAATTAAATATGTGAATACGGGCGTGGAGGGGAGGAGGGAGGGTTCCCGAGTTAATTAAGTAACTTCGTGGTGATGATGGGCAAGAGGCTGGGAAGCTCTACGAACGAAGCTCAATTTCCAAGAAAATACGATAATGCTATACCGAATGATCCCGAGATCGCATATTTCTGTTTAGTTTATAGGTTATGTTCGATATTAACCCAATGCCAAGCTTCAAGAAAACACTTGCGATCCCCAGAACGCTCAATTTATCAGTACCATAAAATATACGAATTGGTGAAAGTTGGATGGGAGAAAGTCCCCGCTGAAGCTTCAGCCTAGCCTTGGTATGGTATGGTAAATGAAAGTATGTACATAGCCAGAGGAACCAAACATTGAACGCGCACCGAATGGTCATTTTCTCATATAGAAATTCCCTCTAAAGTATATGGTCGGGACGAGAGCCACCACTATTCTACGTTCTATGCCGTAGTTTGATTGTCATATTAACAGACGGTAAGCGGTTTCGTGTTAGCTTATTTTTTTTGCAACATTGCTTACACATGTGCAAATATTCTGAGTACTCAGTACAGGTACCGGAAGTGGCACGAATAATGCGAATTTGCTAGGGCCACTGATAACATAAAATTAGCTTAAAACATTCAAGTAAATAATTTTAAAAACATGCGATATCCCTGGCAAATGAATCGTGGATAGCTTTTGGCAAGAGCAGGACGCAATGCAATTTGCTGGGCACCTTATGTTGACAACCTAAAAAACAGACTCCCTCGCGTGCTCCTAATTTGTTGCATGCATATCCTGTGAAATGACATGTTCAACACTGTTTTTGGACCCTATTTTCAGTGAAACCGCTAAGTTATTCAGAAGACGCGTGTGGATCTGGGCAGGAGTTTCAGGTAAATCTAAAAGCCTTCGTTTATGCACACGCCACTCAGAGCTGGACGACGACGTGGTCAACGCTCAAGTACTAAGTCTCTGGGCATTAAAACTAAGTAAGTCGACATGAGGGAAGGGGCGGGGGAGTGGACAGGGAGAGTGGGAAAAGCAGGCACATGAGAATCGATCAATATATTTTCTCTGGACACAAGAGACTTAATGGCTATAATCATAGCTCTCTCAACAGGGGAGAAAGCATCCCAATGCTCCCATTTGCCTTTTTCGTATTCCCAGACAGCTCAGCACTCAAGGTAGAATCCAGACAATTCGCCCCTGACAATTCGACTTATCCGTTTCTAGCTCTTGTTTATTCGGAATTTAAAGAGCAAACTGAATCAATTTTCCAAGTCAAGAACCCAACGTTAAGCTGATTTATCTATGATATCGCTAGCGTTTACAAATATAACTTGATGCAATAGCGAAGAAACGCTAAAATATATGCAAACTCAGGCATTGACCGGAATGTCCGTAAATCTGACTTGTATCGCGGGTGAACTGGACGTCCGTCCATTTTCCCATTGGCACTCTCTCTTATGGACTTTTATAGATGCATTTTTTCCCAAAGCCCTGGGCCCTGCCTTGGCCATCTCATTCTACATGCATGCATGCACACGCCTGCCGTCCACTTTCTCAGTCTAAATATGTATGATCGGCCTGGCTCCTTCCAGGACGACTACTATTGGATGTGAAGTGAATATTTTACGGCTTACTCCTACGACCCAACTATTATCCGCAAGTAATCGAAAAAAAAACCTCCTTTTCTTCCCACAGAGTTAGGTCTTATTTTCCTCTAACTTCAGGAATATATCTGACACTTCATTTTCTATTGTAGCTCGGATTTGAATTTAGAAGACGACAAAAGGAAGGAAAGATTTGAGTCAGCAGACTGACGCAAAGCGTTCTCCAACTAAGTAGTAGTGGCCATATTGAATTGTCTACCTTCTTGGGATCTCTCAGCCTCATTTCAAGATCAGTGATAGGTCCCATAAAAAGGTTCTTTTTAAGAAATAAACTCCATTTCCATTCAATAAAATATTCCATTTAGAAAGACGGGTGAGGGAGGCATAAAAAACTTTTCGTCTAGTCATCCTGTATTACCTCCTTAGTATTATTAAGATTACGACTCAGGACTGTGGAATATTGGGTAAAGGAGCTTTTGGGGCTGGTTGTACACAAAACAGATAATATTCTGGAACGGTCTGCTTCGAGAAGTACATGGACATAAATATAGTTTATTCCAAGGCAAGCACCTGCATATTTTCCCGTAAGAAAAACTTCTCCTTGTCATGTTTGGAGGGAATTCAGGAACTTATTCAACATTCAAGAAGTAATCATGGATCATGACGTTGGATGACATGTTCTGTAGGCGTCTATCCAATGCATTCATACACCGTATACATACCCTTTGCCTTTACCCGTCCCAACTTACAATTTTTCAGAACCTCGAAACAGTACATTGTGCTTTAGAAAATAGAGCATAAAACCAGGCACAATAGAAAACAGGTAGTCAACTGACTAGTATTCAAGTAAAATGAGGAATTTTGTATTAGTTCTACAAAAAATCAATTTCTTTACTCCATGCAGAGAAGGGAGAAAGGAACACATGATTTCATTTTCATGAATTTTTTAAAAGACAGAAACCTCGTCCTCTGGTTCAACAAGGCATTTCTATAACAGTCTTCTCGGATTTGTACATAGAAATACCCAGTACATATTATGCAACCCTTGGATATTTGGATTTTTTTTTAAATTTTATTTTACACCCCAACGCCTCAAAAACTAATTTTCCACACACATACACTTTGCAGGTATTAGACACAGGTGAGAAAATGTTTCATGCATGATGAAATCCGTCTTCCTCATTTGTCCACACTCAGGCATGCATGTCTACTCAGTGCCTTTTCTGAATACCAACTGGGTAATGAGCCTCATGCTTAATTTTCTTGCGGTGAGATTGAGTGTCAATTCCCAACCACAGAATTCTCAGAGCAAGGGAATAAGAAACGAGGCAATTACAATAAATACGGAGTGTTCTGATGCCGATTCAAAGTAATTCCACCTATTATAAGGTGGTATTATCCCAGACTCAAAAGTTTGTGAAAAATATGTTGTTGTTTTCAAATTACAATAAAATGTAAAAAATTGCGTGGTAGCATTTTATTATAAACTTCAGGAAGTAAGTAGTTTTTTAACTTTTTAACAGTGAAAGAGTTCACGGAGTGGAATTTCTGCATGATGCCCACAATCATCATTAATTTCAAAAAGAACAAATCGGTTTTTTGGCCTATAAATCATGATAATAATATGATATATTA
>JAQFYT010001017.1:0-19089 GCA_034694925.1 Ceratophysella denticulata
CGAATTTACATTCAACCCGAAAGAGTTCTGTCAACGTGAGTCTAGACCTGAGCATTATTTTTGTGTGTACACGATACGATACTACGAATTTCTGGATTTAACATAACACACATAAAACCCATTTGAGGAAGTGACTCAAGGCGAGGTGCTAATCATAATCATACTATGTAACGTACAGTACGTTATTCGCATCATTGAACAAAACACCGTAATCTTATCAGACAAGTATCCACTATTGATTGCAGAACTCTTTTGCACGAGCATTAAAATTAGTAATAGAAAATAGACGCGTCATGGTGTACAAGTAGCATTTTAGCCAACCTTTGGTGCCCATGCTGCGTTTTACGTATCCGGTTCAATGTGCTATCAATTAAATCGCTTATAGTGATCTACGGAAAGCTTCAAAACTTCCGGTTTCATGATTCATCGGTAAAGAATGTACTGATGACTTAGCTGAAGCTGATTATGATTATCCATCGTTTGTAAATTAAAGACAACAACTGAATTTAAATCATTTACACGAGATTCTTAAACGCGGTAAAAATTTTATTTATGAATTTTGAGGAATTACTTCCATTTTCTGAGCAATTACACGAATTACACCCAAAGTTCCAATTTATATGTAAACACAACCTAAACATTAATTCCTGTCTTCCATCTTCCTTTTTCCTGAGCGATGGTGGTGGTGCTTGGAGGTCTGTAAAATCAACAAATCAACTATTGTAGCATGTGGCATCTTCTAATTAGGATCTGGCGAATATAATTTTTCCGTCTACCTGTTGCGCAAAATCAAGTGGCGGTGGTATTATATCGCTGTCATCCACGGCTGCAGAAGGGTACCCCTCTGCCCCTGAAATGTTTGTAGGACCCTCGTCCAAAGAACTCCGCTGTTCATTAATATCTATACGAGTCTGAGATCGCGAAGCCGCGACCGGAATTGATGTACGACTGGCTCCAGCAGTGACGGGGTAATCCGAATCACAGAGCACTGTGGATCCCGATGGTTCGTCGCAGTATACGGGAGCAGCGGAAGGTTCCTTGGGAAGTTCCACTGGAGCCTGGGAAGGTGCTTGCGTGTACTGCTGCTTAACGTTAACTTTGATCTTCCGTGATGGTCCGGGTTCAGGATTATCCCAATTCTCGCTTTCACGAGCGCGAGCATAAGGCAAAACACTGCTCGTTCCGCCATTGAGATACTTTGAATTCTCAGGGTTGAAGTCTCTGTTTACATAAATGTTGATTGTGGTATCATCGTCGTAAATGTCGTCGTGCTGACCCTTGCGATATGTTTTAGGCTCTTTTGATTTCTGTGGCTTCTGTTGTTTCTCTGCTTTCTGTGGAGCGGGAGCACAATGCTTGTAATATTTCGAAGTGTCTTCCTCATCCGAAGATTGTCCCCAGTCATCATCCTCGTCCGCATCAGTATCCGTCGAATTTCGATAATACTCTTTCGGGTTGTCACTTTGTTGTTTATTTGTGTCGTTAGTTGGATAGCCGTAGGTTGGACAGGAGTAGTAATCTGGTTGTGGCTCCGGACGAGGGCAATAAATTGGCTCTGGAGGAGTGCAATAAATTGGTTCCGGAGATGGACAGTAGTAATACTTCTTTTTGCAAGCTTTCTTCTTTTTTCGCCGACATTTTAGTGCGGGCTTGGGCGGACATGAGAATGGATTAAAATACACCCAGGGTTCTGGCGGACACGTCGGCGGTGGACAGGTCGTTGGACATGGCACGCAGATTTGTCGACATGGAGGGGGTTCACAGCGTGGAGATCTGGGTCTACATCTTGGGGCGGGTTCACATGAAAGAGCGCATTTCCTTGGCTTGGGAGGGCACGGGGGTGGGCAGGGTGGTGGACGATAATAACATACTGGTGGACATTTCTTTGGCTTTGGACATGGCGGTGGGCATGGTGGAGGATATGGAGGAGGACACGGATCGCAAATTACCGGCTGACATTTTATTGGTTTTGGACACGGAGGTGGGCAAGGTGGCGGGCACGGATCGCATACAGGCTGGCATTTTTTTGGCTTTGGACATAGTGGAGGACAAAACGGCAGACAAGGCGGTGGACACGGTGGTGGACACGGTGGTGGACACGGTGGTGGACATGGTGGTGGACACGGTGGTGGACACGGTGGTGGACACAGTGGTGGACATTGTGGTGGGCATCGTGGGGGACACGGGGGAGGACACGGTGGCGGACATGGTGGAGGACACGGTGGTGGGCATTGTGGAGGACATGGTGTTGGACACGGGGGTGGACATTGCGGTGGACATGGTGGAGGACAAGGTGGTGGACATGGTGGAGGACACATAGGTGGGCACTGTGGTTGGCAACGATCGCGCTTCTTTCGACGCCGTGGTTCACAGACAGGTTCACAGATTGGTTCACAGATAGGTGGACATTCAGGTGGACACTGAGGAGGACAAGGTGGAGGAGCAGGTTGCTGTTCTTCCTCTTGGACGTGAACATCCACCTGAACTAACCCTGTCGTTGAGGTCACTTGATTGGTTGCAACAAATCTTGTTCTGGACTGTTGTGCTCTTCCCATTGAAGAACGTGGATACGCAGAATTGTCCATCCGCGCGGAAGGATATGTATCATATCCATCATTTGCATCGTCCATCCCAATACCGGCATTGGATCTTCCCCTTCGGGAATATGAATCCTGAACCTGGACATTGGATCTTCCCCTTCGGGAATATGAATCCTGAACCTGGACATTGGATCTTCCAAACCTAGGGTTTCCATCCCGAACCTGAACATTGGTTCTTGCAGTCGTAGAATATGTCGGCTCCGGAAAATTGCAAGCTGATGATGCTGTATTAACTTTTGTCCTGGACATTGTCACGTTGACTTTTACCTCCGGCGGGGGTGGAGGAGGGGGAGGTGGAGGAGAACAGCCTTTCTTCGTGGTGATGAACGTAGATGTTGGGCCACACGGGTAGGCCGGAGGACACTGCTGCACAATGATTTGGTCATCCTGTGGACATCGATCGTCTCCTGGACAGGAACGACCTCGACCACCGACTGTGTAACACACGTTACCACACGGAGGATCGGTGTAACAGATTGGTTGTGGACAGGGTCGTGGACAAGCCTGTGGTGGACATGGCATTGGGCAAGGCGGCGGACATGGCATGGGACACGGCATAGCACACGGGTCCGGACAAAATGTTTCTCTCCTTGGAATATGTTTCTTGAAAACAGTAATTTTTCGTTGCTTTTCACCGGGCTCTTTCCGAATTATGATACGGCTGAGTTCAGTCCTGGATGGTTCTACCACCCGGGTCAGAGGTGGACATGGTGGAGGACACGGTGGAGGACAGGGTGGTGGACAAGGTTGTTGACCAAGTTCGATCGGGATTTCAACTCCATCAATGAACACCGGCATCATGCACACATCTCGTACCTTGCACGGAATGATCTTTCTCAAGATGGAAGCCTTGGTCTCTCTTGCTGGACACATCGGTGGTAAGAGACTGAAAAAGGGCTTCCGCGTGGCTTCGCAACATTGCTCTTGCTTCCGCTTACGTTTTTTCTTACGACAATTACTGAGAGAGCGTGTCTGTCGGACATCTGAATACTTGATCGGG
This sequence comes from Ceratophysella denticulata, assembly GCA_034694925.1. Taxonomy (NCBI): domain Eukaryota; kingdom Metazoa; phylum Arthropoda; class Collembola; order Poduromorpha; family Hypogastruridae; genus Ceratophysella; species Ceratophysella denticulata. The sequence goes on from JAQFYT010001017.1 coordinate 3,601, forward strand.
TCTGGTTGCCTTTGCTGTTGCTGTAAAGAGCGGACGCTTACCGAAACTTGGTTATTCACAGCAGGTGCACTTGCAGAAGTACTGACTCTACTGATGATCCCGGCATGATGAGATCTTACACCAACATTGACATTTCGACTACTCGTTGGTGCAGGTCTTGCATTCTTATAAATCTGTGTCACACTCGTATCTGAACCGCGATAATATTCATCATCTGTCGTTTGTTCGTACTCAGTATTAGCTGTTGATATTTGGCCCTCAGATCGCACTTGGTAGTAGCTTTGCTGATCTCCGCCTACTCTTACGGAAGGTCCAGGCCCAGGCCCATATCCGGTACCGCTATTCTTCACAGTCACCCTGACGCGTGCCCGTGGTTGAGCTGGCGGAGTTCGACCAGTTTGAGGAACCTGTGCTTGTCGCGTTGTCGTTCTACCCCGCCGCCTTGTTGGTGCTGGTGGCATTGGAAGTCCGGCCTGGCAGTTGTTTGCCACGTAGCGATCATGGCACTTTCCACAGAGCGTCTTGAGACGTCGAGCCTTTTTTGGAATACAACACTTATTCTTCCGTTTGTATTTTAGTACACGAGGAGGTGGACAACCACCATCCTCCACTGTACAGAAGTTTGCCGCCTTGGGACAGCCCTTTGAAGGCCCACCAGCAAATCCACGTATCCCACCTCCAATCTGTGGTCCACCGCCGAAGTGCTGGTTAGGATTAACGACCCCACAAGCCGCCACTGAGATCTGAGCATTACAATCATGAGCTGGGCTAATAGCCGGATTTATTGGAAAAGTTGGAGCAGGACTACAAACATTTTCGGGGTTCGGAGCACGAGTTGCAATAATACGACCGTCACGGCAAGTAGCATCGGCAGCTGGAGCACAAGCTTCTACTTTACGAGGACAAACAGGCTGTTGTACTGGAGCACATTTTCTGGGTTTACATTTTGGACTGGGTGAGCACTTCTGCGGTCGCGGTGTACATTCTTCAGCCGTCGGTGGCAGCGGAGCTTGTCGGTTCGGTGAATTACTGGTTTGACTCTTCGAAGCCCGGATATTGACTCGAACTCGACTTCCACTCCCACCTGGAGCTTTACGAGTCGTTTGGCTATTGACTCGAACGGTAACCCTTGGCTTACTTTGTCCTCGGGAGGGCACTCTGGTTGACGATGCTTGCTGACTGCACACGCTTCTCGTTGATTGTTGCCGACTTGGAACTCTGCTCGGTGGTCTGCTTCGGTTTTTCCTAACACTGCTTGGAATCCTGCTTGGTGGTCGACTACGACTTCTTACAATAGTGCTACCAGCTGTGGCATGACTACTTGCAATTGCTTTCCGTGTACGTACTGGTATGCAGGAAGGACGGACAGGATTGCAAGAATTCCTAACGGATTTCTGGGTTGGTGCTTTGACAGGTGCATCGTCTTTAACACGAACACGGACTGAGACATTGCTCCGAGATTTGGTTGCGGTTATAGGGTAGTTTTGCTGTGGGATTTGGGAACGATTCTTGGTTATCACAGGATACATCAATGGCATAGTTCCACAAGTTTGTCCAGGGTCACAATTGTCGTCTAGATCTTCTTGATCTCTTCCCCATTCCTGTCTCTGGCTTCCCGGATAGCCCACTGGTGCTGGACAAATCTTGTCGTCGCCCGCGGACGTATTTACTATAGCATCGCATGGCATTTTCGGGCAAGGTATCTGCTGCTGTACCGGTGGCGACGCTTGACAAACTCCGCCTTCCGTGTCTCCGGTGTCCAAATCCACTGAAATATCGAATCCCTCACCGCCGCAGCCCACGTTGGCAGTGTCTACCGTGATACGCTGAACATCCTGCGTCTGGGTTGAGCATCCCGCTGCTATAACATTATATAGACAAAATTACCTTTCAGTTTCCACATATAGGGAAAATATTTGTTAGAATATTTACCCTGTTTGGGTGCTTCCGTAACATAGAAATTGCAGTTGTTATAGGAAGCCGGTTTATCCGAGGACTCCATTCCTGGCTTTGGACAGCAACCACCGCCCCGCATCGGTGGACATCCTCGTGGAACGCACATTAGCGTTCTTGGGCCTCCACAACAAGGTTTTGGTGATGCACAAGGATTTGCTAGAGGTGGACAGCAAGGTTTCGGTGGACATGGTGGGCAGCACGGAGGCGGCGCACAGGGCATGCAGGGTGGTGGTGGAGGTGGTGGCAAGCACGGTGGTGGGTAGTAACAGGGCTGTGGACAGGGATAGAAGCAGGGAGGACATTGATACGGATACGGCGGAGGCATAGGCACACATCCAAAACACGGTGGCATTCCGCATGGTGGCATTCCGCATGGTGGCATTCCACATGGTGGCATTCCGCATGGTGGCATCCCGCAAGGTGGCATTCCGCATGGTGGACACGGTGGCTTGCACGTAATATGTCGTACACGGGTGGGCAGATTCTCAATACAGTTTACTGGCTTGTTTGTATACTGCCTCGGTGATGAAACATAGCAACCACCTGAAATGTTAGTATTGATTTACATGCTTTGTGTAATGGTGGGGTTCGCTGTTTGATTCGAAGTACCGTCGGGAACACAAACCTGTTTTCTTCATTCCGATTTCCCGGCCGTGTTAATCTGAACTTTGGAAGGAAAGTTGAGCTGACAGATTACAGTAATGCTGATTTTTAAATTTTAGTCAGAAAATTAAGAAATAAAAAATATGCGTTTTATGTTCGTGTTTTACAACTTTTTACAACCTAAGACTACTTTCATGCTACTGATAAGCTTAAGATTAGCATTGGATGTGTGGACAAATAGGTTAATTTGGAAGCTCTAAACAGGAGGAGGATTCAGCTAAAACTGACGGTAATTACAATTCAAAAAACTATATAAAGACAAGATATTTATTTAAATTGGATCTGTGATTATTGCATAAAACAAACTTATTTTTTATATTTGACTGAATCGATTCGGCATACATAATAGGTATTATGGCAACAATATATGATATTCACGTAACGAATATATTAGACCGATTCCCAACCTAAACTCGATTTACCGTGGCTAGAAATCATTCACAACAATTACATAATCACGGTCAAAATAAACTAATTACGAACTAGGTTGTGCTTTTAAAGATTTAAATCGCGCAATTATTTTGCTTCTAAACGAATTGATATATTTACATCGATTTATTTTCTTTGACATTTTTGACGTTTTAGTCCAGAATAGGTTTCTATCATCGATATAGAATAGAATAGACATAACACTGGGTTATTTTGAATGATTCTATATGGGCGCAGACATTACTGCTTCATCCGCCCAACCAACAACGTCGGTTTCTATTGCATGAATGTGTTTTGCTTGTGTTCTTGCAGTGCGCTATTTTCTTGGCATTATCTGTACGCTACTCCTACCATCTAAAGACAGCACAGGTGATACGAAATTTCGACGTCGTCGGGCTCAGGTATTTGTAAACCCCAATTTTTATTCCCCCCCCCCCCATATAAACATCTACTTCAAATCTTTGGGTTTCATATGACAGATGAGTGACAATTTCAATCACATAATAGAGATTATTCCGTAACAAGTGAAATAGCCTAATAGCCGTCTAAAAATATTTACCTTACTTAATTCGAGCCCGATTAAGTCAATAGCAATAGAGTTATTTTATTTCATTGATGTGTTAATCTTTCTACTTGTTCTGTCATATGTATCGGTAATTAATTATTTGATATTCTATTGCAGTTCGAGTTGGAAGTACTTATTTACTAATATAATTTGATTAAATTTAATTGTCTGTTGTAATATCCTTGATTGTTCGTAAATAAAATATTATTATTGTTTGTATTTACGCCTCGGCAGATTTTCGAAGCTCATACTAAATCGCGTGTAATAAAGTAACGACTAAACAATATTACTTCCCGTTCCTTTTCCCGTCACCACCACCGCCGATCCACTCAACGAAATCTTCCCAGTCCCAATCGTCGTTGTACTTGGTAGTTTCGCTAGGTTTGAGCGGACGCTTTGTAGGACAGTTCCCAGACGACTGGTGGCAACCTGGTCCCCAACCCGGAATCCCTGTCACACAATTCAGTACCAATTAGCCATGTCTGCGTTTCTGTTTACACTACCTAACAAATTTCCAGCTCCACTTACCCGAGTTGTCAATTTCGTCAAATTCACCAGTCATGCGACCTGCAAGAATTCCATTAAAATTAGACGTTGCTTTAGTATGAGCCACTCAGTCTCAGAATTCGACTACTGAAAACTTACCGCCACCCAGAGGCATAGGCATCGGTTTGTACCCCATCCCACCCATCATACCCGAACCCCCGCAGGTACATTGACAGGTACTCGCTTGGGTGTGAGGCAGATGGTAGGAGATAATGCCGATGAGCAGAATCCAGACAAGGACCGGGTACTGGTGAGCCACCATTTTCCTAGCAACTGGTTCTCCAATTAGTCAAGAAGCACAAAAGCGACTGATACTTGGCCGAGCGTTTGAGCGGTATTTATACCTCCGAAAAGTCCATTGTTTCGGCGTGAAAGTGAAAGTTATGAAATTGATGAAATGGACAGTTGGTCAAATAAATAGATAGAAATTGTGTTTCCTGATTAATTGTCATTGTACAAGTGAAAGAAAAATAAATAGGTAGAAAAATTCAACAACCTGGAATGTACAGCCTCGTTTAATAGGTTTCTACGCGATCTTTTGTTACAAACAAAGCATCTTAAAGAAATCTTAATTTGAAATTTTCATTTTCATTTAATTGGGATATGGCTACGTCAAAAAATTGATCATTATAGAATTAATATAAAGGAAATATTGATTTCCAATGCAACTGCATATATATTACGCTGGACGGGGGTTCAAGATATGCAACACGATGCGATGCGAGGATTTTTTTTACTTTTCAGTAACAATGGCTTGCGATGAAATCCACTTACATAAATACGTGCTTTTATATTTAGATATAGTTTGTTACCATGTAAGAGCACTCTTCCGAAACGGTTGAACCGATTTGGATGAGCAGCACTTAGCTTAAAATCCGGCTTCTTTATTGTGTATTTCCCAATTTATATCAGTTTTGACCTTTGACCCATAACCCTTGTACTACATACCTAGTTGCATCAAGTGCCTTGCAATAAGTATGTTGTATGACACTAAAAATGCACATTTTATGTCACCGGTAGAAATTATCTTGTTATAGCTTATATAGCTGAGTCTGTTTCACAACGTTTGAAACCGGTGTATGAAACGTGCCAAGAGCAATGCAATTGCACAACCAAGCATTACAAAGTGTCGTCGGTAAAGTATTCTGTAATATTTCAGAGCGTCTTTAGTTTCAGCATTAAACCATGGGATACATAACACGCAAAGGTACCGAATTTCATAACGAAGCGTATAAAAGGGACCTGCGGCCTACAGAATCGTCTCCTTCTTTTGCTCGTGGTGGTGGAAAGACGTGTCCTGTTTCTACTATCTCTTTAGTTAGTTATGAAATAAAATGGTGTTTTATACAATTCAAATATTCAGAGCCTGTTCTTATGTAAATACTTTTACGAATTGTTTAGATACATTGATGTTATTGTTTACGGCAATAATGCCATCAACCAAATAACAACACATCAGGGATTTGCCAGCCTTTTTTATAAAAAATCAGTTTCGTCAAATATTCTAGTAAAACGTGTATACATATAAATTTTCATAAGTATTTGCAAGTATTTAAGTCGTAATTGATTTTAAGAGTTTCCGCTCGTCCACGACTACGCTTTAGGTATGCAGTTTATCAAACCAATATCGAGGTAACGTACATCATATTTATGCACCTCAAAGAAAAAGACAACGTTACACAGCTTCTGGGACCAATCGTAACCTGGTCTTGATCTCATTCGACCAATCATAGGGGCTGATTTTATCAGCGGACCAATCAGAAAGTCTTTAATCCGGCATTCGCCAATTACAAAGATAGGCTTACACTGCAGCACTTTGAATATAGGTACTGGGTACTATGTGCAGTGCATCTACAATATTGCAGAAGCGGGGGATGGGGAGCGTAAACCCCCGACGATATAATTTCCTCCCAAAAAACGTTTTCTATGAAACCTCGATGTTTGACCGCATCAACTTCGAAAACCTTAATCTTCTTTCGTTCTCACCCTCCGATGGAAGCAGTCGTGCCTGTGCCTGTTGATCCGTGTTTCAGACCGATCAAGCAAGCCCTGACAGTTGGTCAATTGGTATTATAAATAATTTTTTAGTCTCAATGGCTGTAAGTAAATCTAACTCATCCGAACCAGAACAAGTCAACTGGCACGTCAACTGCAAAGTAATTCTTGTTCGGAAAAAACAAGCAAGCTCGTCGGACGAAGCCTTGAAGACTTTTGAAACAGGTAAGACACAAACTTAATTAAATTGCTTAATGGTATATTTTATTCGAACATGGAATGATATCGCTATTTGTTTCGGAAAGATTTGTAAGTATCTACTTTATATTTAACATTGATCTGTTTCAGAGTCAGATGTTACGAATGGGACAAGTTTACATGAACCTTCAGTAGCAGTCACCAGAATCGAGATGGATGACCTTGAAACAATTTCCCAGGAGGACTTTCACTCCTTGCAGATGTGGAATCCACTTCATGTGTACCAACCTGAAATTCGTGGTGAAACCTTGTCGGAATTGACGAATTTGGAAGCAGAAATCAAATCGACTTCAACACATTCCTCTCTGGTACATTTTTGAATCCACGATTTCAACTAACAATCAACACGTACTTTTCTGGATTTCGTTCATTGTAGGTAACTGTAATTAATTTTCAAATCAGTCAGATTTAGGAAGAAATGCTGTCCAGATTTATGTTTCCGTCTAATTTCTCTATAGCTCAAAATTTTTCTTAATTCGTTTAGGTTTGGTTAGGTTACCGGAAACCAGACCTAAAATACAGGTACAGAAGTTCAGATGGACATTTTTTTTATTTTTTGCTTTTCAGGGCCGGAGTTCTGCTCAAAAGATAATTGCCAAGTATCGTTCACAACGAAGGAAGTTTGGGACAAAACCTCATCCAGCCATGCATTTCATCCCATCGAAAAAGCTATTTGTTCAGCTTCGAAAATCTGTGAATGAAAATTACAGAACTTTGTGAAGATTTTTTTGCCAAATATCTACAGCGAAGAAGTTTGGATTCTTGCTGGAAATGAATCTCTGATGAATTATGACCTGAAGCACAAGACGAAACGAACATAAACGTACATATTCACCGTAAAGACTTTAATTAATTATTGACGAACTATAGTGCCCATGTTTTACGCGAGCATTGATGAATTACATGGATGAATTATTGTGTCTTTTAATGAATTTGATCAAATAAAGAGCAAATACTATGATGATCAATGCAACAATGTTTGTTATTAATGAGTTGGCAATTCCAAATCGATTACATCAAGGTGAATAATTGGTCAACATATACAATTTGATTTGTGATTCCGGCTTTACAAGATTCGGTTTTAGTTCGATATTTTTCTGAAATTCAGACAACCAGCATGGTCAAAATTGCATAAACTAATGAATTATTCTTAAATAAAACTCACCATATTCTTTTGCAGGACTTACGAATAATTAAAATGCGCTAAACAGTTAAGCGATTAATTTTAAATTGCTAAGCTAATACATTGTCTAATTAATTATGTAACTGGAAAATCAATGCACGGGTATACTGGGCTTCAAAAGAGGTTGAATGCGTCCCTGAATTATGGAGGCGGAATCTCCGAAGGACTCAACGTCAAAGAAATTGTGTATGATCCAGGAGTTGTCCTGTCGAGTAGACATACAATGGAATAATTATACAGCGTTGTTTATAAAGACATAAGAGTACTTTTGAATATTCCCCCAAAACCCACTCTAATTATTTGTAATCGCATAGATACTTTTTTAACCAAACTTAACGCGTGCATATTCACGTTTGTTTAGAGCAAGTTTAAAAAGTATCCGACTTACTCCCACACCCTATACTCTAATTTGTCACCTACGTGCGTGGACAGAACTCTCCAAATATTGCCGTTTCAAGTCCAGGAACACCAACCCGACTAGCAAGTAGTCCACGATTGGTAATGGATTGTGCATAGTAATGTGGTGCACTTCTATGTGAGCATGGTACTGTGAACGTAAAATTGGAAATATGTATTTCATTTTAGCCGAAAAGCTCTGGACTGCCTTATACATATATAAATAGTTGGTACATATAAATATTAACTTACCGTTCAAAATGTTTGCAAGTGTAGTACAAGCGGGTTGGAGTTGAATTATTCTACAAGGGTAGCCATTTACGAAGAAATCCACTCGTCCTAAAGGTCCATCGTAACCTAACCCACCCTGATTTGTATGCACAACATCCACAAATGAAGCGTCCGTGGAATCCAGACGCTGATCAATTGGGATGCCTTGATATAATGGACCCGCTGGATCAGTTCCTGCCACAAAAACGTAGATAGATAAGCTTAAAGGGAACATGGAACCGGTGTTCATGTTTTTGATATTTCAGTATTGCAAAGAAACGCAACTGGAACCATGTTGGCATTTGTCGCTGGTATGGTTTGTGCGATATGTTTATTCGCAATATCGACTTATCCCAGTAACCCTAATAGCTTTGAAAATAAGGATACAAAACCCACGTCTTACCAGTAATTCTGTCTAACAGAGAACTTGTATTTTGTTTATAGTACATGCCCGCAAAGCCGGCCGCATGTGCCCCAAGGCTCTGCCCAATCAAATGCACCTGATCTGTTCCGGATATTTTGTCATTGTTTTCCAGAAAAAGTATAAAATCTTTAATTCGTCTTCCCAACGTTGGCACGTTCAGAACTGCTCCAACATAGAGGGTTGAAGCTCCGGCGAACTTACCCCAGTCGACAGCTATAATGTTGGAGCTGGTTCCATATCCAGCATTGAGATATGCTGCATAAAAGTCCAATTTTAAAACTGAGAATTACCCGTACACAATGCTTTATATGTAGTACCTTTAATCAGAACTGTTGGGAAATCAGATGTAAAATTCGATGTAAAACCGTGAATTAAAAAAATGACATTTTTGCTCGAAGAAAATCTGGATGCGGTGATTGAAGGCAGGTTTTGGTATTCAAGGACATCATAGTCTGATAAATTGCTAACAACACAATAAATAAAAAATTAAATTCACATGCACATTTTTCAAAAACGATTACACTATACATGTTCGATATGTTGTCCCGTAATAAATAAAGAATATCTCACTCTCGATTCGGGAACAAATAAAATCCGACATCGTTGGGGTTAGTTAAAAGCTGAGAAAATGTTCCCCCACAGTAAAGCAATAATAATACCACTAGCTGAATTAATACAGCTTTGAGCATTTTGGAATCAAGTTTAACTGTCTGGCTCAAACTCAAAGAAGAGTGCGAAATACCTTCTCGCCGCGGGAGGTATTAGTAAAGTACAGGTTTTTAATCCCAGTCACAGTCACAGAACGTGGAGATGAAAAGGTTATCGAAAGTACAGTTTAAAATATGTATTTGCTCAATATTATTATCGTACATTGACGCACTTTATAACTGATTAACTAAATATGAAATATGACTTTATAATTGCGACTCCGTGAGGTCGTGGTGACCTTGACAGACCTGGGTGCAGCCCCACTAGTCGTGGACAAACAAGAGTAAAATGATTTAGTGTCCGTACTTTCTTTAGAACCTGTCAACTTTATTGCACAAAAAGCGTTAGAAGTTTGAAGTCATAGTAAATCATCCAGGTATTACATGAACCACTACCTATACAGTTTTACGACAATTTACAGCTCTAGTATTTATTTTTGATAATGACTATCGCATATGGAACACATCAATGCATTTATTAAATATGGATTTCATATGTCAGCATATTCAAGTTGCATGAAGCGTGTAGGTATCTATTTTGGAATTTGAAATTCTTTATTCCCAGGTGATTCGTCTCTGGTTTATGCGATAGTACTGTGTTTACTCTTCCAGAAACCCCAGCTTCTGCAAAATTATAGATTTGGTATTAGGGTTAGAATTTATGAAGCCTATTAAAATTAAAGGTAGTGCATCATACGTAACGTACTTGTGTTGACTCTTCACGTCAGCTTCAGTCAAGGTTTCCGTGGAGGATTGGGGGCTAATAATCCGTTCCTTCTTACTGCTTTTACTCGGAGCACTTTTGAGCGTCTTTATTGATTTGGAAATCTGAGCCTTTGTGCTGCTTTTCTGACCTCGACTTGTAACTGGGATACTTGCACTAGTTGTCGCAGTAGCTGTTACTGCAGCAGCTTCGACTGTTGGGCCAGTTTTCTCAATTCCGTTCAAGAACGTGGCGCTGAAACGTTAAAATAACATGGAGCAACTCAGGACAAAATACATATTAAATTAACTAAATTCAAATATTTCACCAAAATTTACATTTTTTGTTGTGGGACCATTTCAGCTTTCGAGAAATTGAATGTTAGTAATAGCTGTTCATCAGTTTTAAACTTCCTCAACCGTTTTCCAGGTGTTCCGCGAATGAGCGAGCGCTGTTTTTTCTGTAGCTCAATGAAACCACAAGCCGAGGTTTTGAATAGAGATGTCACATGCTCACAAATTGCACAGAAGCGTTCCATTTCCCCTTTGAGTTCCTTGAGTCGTTCCAGGTCAACAGAATTCCCCCTAACGTTCTTGGTTACTTTGTTCAAGCCAATGATTTCTCTCTCAATAAGATTTTCCGGAATGAGATTTGAATTAAATCTGAGCTTTGCACGAAATTTTAGTTGTGTTGACTGGAAGTCCGGACAGGAACCACCAAGTCTTGTAATCAGACTGGACGCTCGATAAATGACGGATTGAGTCTCAGCAATAAACGAACTCAGGATGGATTTCCGCTCCAAATAAGTGAGGTCATCGAAGTCAACCATCTTAGATTCATCATCTTTGACATTGTACAGTTTTAGGCCATGGACAGTGAGTTCCAGAATGCTCTTGGTGGATCCTGCGTCCATTTGAACTTTTTCGAGTTTTCTACCGTTGAATGCAGATAGTTGAGCTTGACCTAAGATTTTCTTTGGAACATCGGCAAGAACATTTGACCCATGACCGGAGTCATGTCCTTGATTCTGTGTTTTGATTTGGGTCAAGACTCTTCGGTGAACCTTTGAGATCATATTCAGAGCAATCCGGGAATTGATCGTGACTTTCATGAGAGCTCGGCAAATCCAATCCATGTCTTCCGCCATTTCTCGGAGTTTTACTTTCAAAATTTCTTGAAGCTGCTTTCGCCAGAATTTTGGTGGTTTTAAATCTACCAGCGTTTTGATGAGCACTGTTTCCCAGGCGTCCAATTTTCCGATTGTACTGCTTCCGCTTAGAATGAGACGCTGGCTCATAACTGATTTTGCTTCCAGCAGGATGCTCGTGGCGTACAAAATCTGAGCGTGTAGCCTGTTGGCATGGAGAGTAAATGGACTCTCAAGACCTGCACGTAACATGGCATAATTTCGACTGATGGGTGTGACCGTTGGTAAAGCCTTAGCGTCAGGCGGAGCTTCTGTTGTTGCTGGAGGGTCAACTTGTGGAACGCCTTCCGGAAATTGTTCAATCGGCTGATGATGTCCGACACCATTATCTGAGGCTAAGCCTTTTACTTGATCTTCAATTTCTTCAAGAATTTGGTCCGTTTTCTCCTGATCAGCCTCAAGATTTGCCCTGTTTTGCATGGAGAAAAGTATATTGCAATCGATTGAACAACTCGACCGCTTAAAGAAGTGCAGAGGACTCACGCAAACCCTATGTCAATATATGGTGTTGGAATATCCAACGCAGATTCATATGTAGAACCAAGGCCAAAATCCTCTTCATGATCTGGGCCTGAACTGTCCGCCACGATATGCGGTGGCATGATGTGCTGAAGCTGAGCATGTTCATGTTCCACTTTGTGGCCAACAGGGGATTTTGACTTTGACGCGTTTCTGGAAGACATTATATTTAAATAACCGGCAATTCTTCAAAACTTGTCCTGTTTTTGAAAAAGGATAAATTTATTTAGTCAAAGACTACAAGGGATTTTTCATGATTATAGGTTTTTTTGCAATTTCGGAAATAATTGCTTTAAACAAACACTTTACTATATATAATTGTAGCTCTGATTGGATGGTGTAGCAACGGGAATATTTTATTCAGACGATTTGAAGCATTATTACAGCAGTTTTTATAGATTTAAAATTAACATATATTTATAATACATATATTTATAAATCTTCTAAAGGCTTCTAAACGAATTGTATTGATTTCATGGCCGCAAGTTAAAATGAAGATATCTGTATATATGTTACGGTTCCGATATAATCTTGGTTCTGTTATAACCGAACCGGTTTGTATATAATATTAAATGCGGTTTTAGCCAATTAAACACCATTAGTCAAGCTAATCAGAATTCGTTAATTATGGAATGTGGACCAGAATTTAGTGTTTTTTCTTATGGTACACTCCTTAACATAACTAACCTGCTGCAAGATTGTCAAATTACCCATTAATTGGAAACGCTACAAGACGCGTCAGAGTTATTTGACATTTCCAGAAGGAAAAAATATTCTGAACTTAAAACTAACTGTACCATTGAAAAGAGCGCTAAATTCCCATTCAGATCCAATAATTATCAATTTCGAATTTGCTTGATTAACGGTACATAATTGGAGAAAACCGTACACAATATTTTATACGAACCGGTTCGGTTATAACAGTACCAAGATTATATCCGAACTGTAACATATATGCACTTGTCGAATACATATAACATCGGCATAAACATATTAATTATGAAGGAAGAACCGAAGAACAAGGCACATTCGTTAATTAGTGAAATTGGGTGGTTCAAAAATTGGAATGCCTGTATGCCAAACAACTCATTTTTTGTTCATATTTGTCATAAATATTCTAAACTAAGTGGACATGCACATCCAGGAATTGTCAAGGTTGGATATTTAGTTCGGGAACTGGCATATAGGAGAATACTCTGTACAAAGCAGGTTAAATGCTACTACTGTAATTTAGCTGTACCGAAAAATCGTGTTTGTGTACTTCAACACTGATCTCAAGCTTACAAAATGAAACTAGCCTGGTGGACGAAGTTTTTCAATTGGTATGGATTCATTAGCGGCCAAGTTATGCATCATGTTCCTTGGAAAAAGAAACAAAGCCTGAATTCCGGGCTTAATTTAAGAAATTCTTACGCCATTACTTTCACCGTGCTTAGTTATTGGTTCTTCATTTCCTTAGTCAAAGCGGCTGAACAGTGGCGTCAATCCTCAACTGTGACCGTTATAAGGCAATCGACGACTCTTCGAACACAATTTACTAACATCTTCATGAATGTCGTTAATGTAATTATAATATTAGGTCAACTCTACATCTGGTTTCGATCCAAACGAATGATTCAGTTCACATTGAATTTGGAGTCACATTCTTTATTCGTTAATCGATTTGGTAGTGCATTTTCCGCTTTGAAACACAATATTGGAATGTGGTGTTTATTTGTTTTATCCACTGTGTTTGGAACACTGGGTATGATTAAAAGCATTTATGAAGGTTCTCTTTTTCGTATGGCCTGGATGAACGTGTTGAGTTTTTGGCCATTTGCAATTCTTGCAACTGTTTTTCAATTATGTACTGCATTCACAATTTTTGGAATTACTGGGTTGGTGGTGACTAGGACGATTCAGCTAATTAATATGCTGGACAGCGTGTGTGACCACTTTGAGCGTATTTACCTTAATTCAGATGATCCATTAGCAAACGATGAACGAATTATAGCCTACATTAACGAGGACTTTCACAAGAATGCTGGTAATTCCGCCATGTCGTCCAGAGACTTGCTCCGGAACTTGCAAGAGATAAAAACACTTTTCAAAGAATATGATATTGTCTATGGCCCAATTCTAATCTTTATCATAATGATTAGTTTTGCATTTACAATATCACTCGGAAATTTATTTCTGGACGCAGAAATCAGCAAATGGCGTGTTACACTAAATTCGATCGGTTGCATTGTGCATTTGGGAGCGGTTTTTATGCTGATTGAACTCGGACATTCATCTCATTACCGTGTAAGTTTCAGAAAAGCGTATTTTTTTATAGATTTTGAGTGCTTTGTGTATGTGTTCAGGTTTATCCCAATTTAATATTTGTAGATTTACGAGAGGAAGCGGAAATTGAAGTTCTTAAAGCAATTGACCAAAGTACCAACCCCAGCAGATGATTCCTTGAACACATTATTGGAATGGAGCTGGCGGATGACCGGAAGTGATTTCTTCGTCATTGATCGGTCAATGGTCACTGGGGTAAGTAATTATATGCATATGAAACACACATTTCAAAATGCGGTAATAATAGTATTTCAACCCTGTTCAACAGTTACTGGCAGCCATGATGACTTATTTGATCGTGATACTTCAGCTCAGCCAAACATAAAATACTACTGTACCAAATAGCAGTAGGTTTAATTGTATAAGACTATCACGGTCAATTGTAACTATTTCAATCATGTGAAATCTGAGAAGTTGTTGTCTTAGCCGTGCTTTTGTTTATGAATATAATATAAACAAGTCGGTGGTCGGTATAAAGTAGTCCGTAACCCGTAAACTATCACACCTATCCGAACAGTTATACGGGGTTACAGATCAACTATACGGGGTTATCGACCACGTTCATGGGGTTATATCGACCACGTTCATGGGGTTATCGGTTATCGACTATGTTCACGGTGTTATTCGACCACATCTACGAGGTTACTGTCCAAATATAAAGGGTTACGGGGTTACCAACCTATCTTACCGGCTTATCTACCTGTTTTACGCGGTCGAATAACTATTCACGGATTTACGCAGTTACCGACCAACCCTACGGAATTTATGACCAACTTTGCGGAGTTACCGATCACATTTACGGGGCTACCGATTTATTTAATTGGCTAGCGACCTGTTTGTCGTTGTCTGTCCTGGTCAGTAAATTTGTCGCACGCTTGCTATAGGAATTCCATTTGAGCTGCAAAAATACTAATTCAGCCGCACAATCCACTTATTTAGCAGTACGCCGTGGCAGCCGCAAAACTCGCTTATTTAGCCTCACGTTTAAATATTCCCCAATGTACCTAAAACATTGTAGTGAAAATTCTTCAGCTACAAAAGGAGTCCAGAAGTGCATACTGCCAATTATTTGTAGTCATGGCAGGCTGTACAATTCCTTTGATCCGCTGCTTGAGCGAATCTTGGGGCAGAACATGACGGACTTCGCCTTTGACCTCCCAGGTCATGGCTTCTCGTCTAACTCCGACTCGGACTATGACCTTTTATTGGATGGATTCTAGTCCATTAGTCGAATCAGAAAATTCTTCAATTGGGACAAGGTGGGTCATGTAGCTGGCGCAGTTACCAGCTTTTTCTATTCCAGTATTTTTCCAGAGTAAGAAAAACATATTAACCGTATTTAT